>JASMMZ010000006.1:558461-735870 GCA_038502455.1 Anisogramma anomala
CTCGACGGGGCCGCCGCCGCCGCCGCCGAGGAGGAGGTCGGGCACCTTGTGCATGCGCGCGTCGGTGGTCAGGACGGGCAGGTCGCTCTCGAAGAGCGGCGGGTTGCGCGGCGCGGGGTTCCGGGCACTGGGCGGCAGCGCGGCCCATAGGCCGCGGAAGATGCAGGTGCGGGCGCGCGGCGCGGCGGCGCCCGCGCGCGCGGCGTGCAGGGACGCGAGCGTGAAGGAGGGCTGGTCCATCTTCTGGAGGTCCGCGAGAAAGCGGGCGCGCCAGGGCGCGGCCGTCGGGGATGCGGCGTCCGAGGTGGACATGGCGGTGGTGTGGTGGTGCGCGACTGGGGGCGTCACTGCAGCGTGGGCAGATGCAAGAGGGGACACGGTCTTGCGTATGTCTTGGAGAAGACGGCTCGGTGTCATTCAGCCTGTGGGCTCAGCAGTTAGGAGACGAGCAGTTAGGCGCACTGAGAGTGATACATGATGGAGTGTTGCATCGCGGGGGAGTGTGGACATGCTAGTACAAGGCATCAACTTACACGCTTTGGTTTCTAAATAAGAGTGCTGTAGTACACCAGACTCATAATATACTCGAGTCTTCTCTGGATAGATTCTAGAAAATGCCTGCTCAGAATGCGCTGATAATGTGGTCGAGTGTGCTGCTGTACTATGGTATGAGGCCTATATCTTATATCCTTGTCGTGTACTGTGGATGCTGGCCTGTGCACCCACCATACCGTTTTTGGTTCGATTTTTTTCTCAAATGTACCAACTCTTTTAACTCAACACCACACACTTTTCCAACTCAATACTACACATACAATAATACGCCCACGACGATGACCAAACCGCCTGGAAAGCATACAAATCTGCTTACGGAGGCTGATCAAGAATTGAAATACTACAGAAAACAACCTAGATTTTGGATTACGAACCACCATTACCGTGATAATATGGGTGGCACATCCTTCCCAACACGTTATGGGCAGCCCCCACATTTGTTAGTGCTGCCACCAGACTTGTACACGATCTCTTAACGTCGCCGAATAAATTTCATAAATAGCTTCTGCCACAGACAACGCTATAGAGGCGAAGTTAACACCACACGCCCCTAACACACTTATAAAGGTAGCTTAGCCTTTATAAAAACACTAAAAATCTTAACAAAAGCGTTGTGTAACTATTGCTTTTAACGAAAAAGAACGCGGTTATATATTAACCCTATTACTTTAACGTTAAGACCCTTAACATGTAAAGGCGTAACTTAAAATTTTGCGAGTTCGTATATTAGATTTATAAACAAGCTATTAATGTTTTTTTCGCCTGTTTTAATGAGCACAACTTTACTAAACAACGTATCTTAACATTATATATCACGGTTTACGCAACCAATAATATTACAGACTGCGGTTTAAAACCTCAAATAAAATGATTTTTCTTGATATAAGGCGAACAAATTTATAAGTCTATTGGAATAGCAGTCAAATGCAGTGCAGTCAAGTCAACTTTACTTACAATAAAGTTGATTATACATACTGCAAATTGACTGTAGTTTGTGAGATTTGAATACACTGTACTGTAAGTCCAGTGCAGTAGGTGCTCACTTTAGAGTGGTGCACAGGCCAAAGCGTTTGGCCATACAAATTATTGTGCAGACCGGCTAGCGGTCTACCAAACTTAGAACTTACAATTCAACTCATCAATTAACTAACTTCAATGCAGCACCAGTTACTTCGACTACAGTAATTCGAATCGACTACATTGCAACGAAAGGCCTACATCTATAGGTAAGCCTACCAACAAAGTCTTTATATACACCCTCTTTTATAGAATTAAAATGTATTATTATACCAATATCTTCAATGTATACACTAGTGTTTTTTGTATCGCGCCAACTTTTTATACTATTTCGAACCCTTTTATTTTACCTATACGAAAAAAAGATATAGATTATTGCAATGGGTTAAAATAAGACGCCGGTTTTTTTAATTACACAAAATGTTTTATCAGTTATATAAGAAGTACAAGATGTTTTGTGCAACCGCCTAAAATACCATCTCTCCTAATAAACCGCCTATAAAAACGGATGAAAAAAATGGATTTATAGGCTTTTATAAAAGTTCTAAAACGTTTTAAACGTAATATTAAGAATGAATAATTTGATATAATTTTGTTAAATATATATAATTAAATCCTTTTATTATCAAAGAAGTTACAATAACTTTCACAGTATTTTTTATTTGTTATTATAATATTATTATTACGATTTTTTTTTTCAAAAAAAAACGAAATTATCATTTCTTCACTCATGAAAGAGACTTTCATTTTTTACACCAATTTCAACATAATTTTATAATAAAGGAAATTCTATTGATGAGCATTCATCATCAAAATATAATCGATTCAAATTTCTAGTCGAAGTATCTGATATTACATTAAAAGTGATAATGTTTTACTTCTAAGTTCGGCAGACTACTAGCCGGTTAACGCGCTAATTTGTATAGCCAATTGCTTCGTCTATACCTGAGTCTAAATTGGGTACCTACTGTACTTAACTTATAGTTAATAGAGTTAATCCCACAAACTACAGTCAATTTGCAGTTAGTACAATCAATCAAATGTTAATATAGTTAACTTATTGTATTGCAATTGACTAATATTCCAACAATAATGAAATATTATCGAAGGTTAAAAATAAATACGGGGTTTATATTTAAGTATATAAATGGAAATAAAATATTTACCGTATATTAGTTTTGACTAATAAATTGCAGCGTCAAAGGTTTCAACATTATAAATATATAAGAATATTGATGTGGCAAAAAGGATAACGACGAAGAATTTATATAACGGTACCTTGGTTACAATCTCTTTTGCCTATTTAAAATTAGGGTGAAAACGCTCTTACATAAAAGGTTTGACGCGAATTACTTTTTATTACAAACTCCTTAGTTCGTTCTTACGTTAAAAAAATAATCCTTTTTTAATTATGATTAAAAGTTGGTTAAACCACGGAAGGGATTTTTTATAATTACACGTTAGTGCGATTCATATGGTAAACGTATATCGGAATTCAATTACTAACGATGTTGGAATAGTATTACATGCAGTGCAGTAGGTCAACTTTACTTACAGTAAAATTGACTATACTGAACTGCAAGTTGAGTGCATTGCTTTGTGCAGACTTACCGCATTGGGTGTAAGTCGAGTGCAGTACACTGCATTTCACTCTAGGGCACGAGCCAAGCAATTAGCCATACAAATTACAGTGCATACCGGCTAGCGGTCTACCAAACCTAGAACAATACATCCATCACCTGACCAATGCAATACTACTGTTACTTTGAAGACCAATCGAATCGATAACGCTGCAACAATTTAAGGCCTACTAACAAACGACTTATTAATGGAGATTAACAATTGAGTATTTGGTTTTTAAAATATCGTTGGCGGAAACTTTGACCTCGTATATAACCGGGCAAAATTAATTTAGGTAACGTATGTAACGGGCGAATTTTAAACAACTAAACTCTTGCAATTGGTATATATTTTCAGGAAAACGTGGAAGTTTCCACTCACCGTTCTCAGCACGGTTTCGATTTTACCTTTATGAATATTACCTGGGTTATTAAGATGGTGCGATCTAATTTAGATAAAGGCTTGAATTATAAGGTATTACTTACTATCTTTTTAAATAGTAGGTCTTTTATAGCTCCAATTACCTGCGTCAAGGTACCAGAAATTAGTTTATTAGGGTTCATCAACATGATTATTATTGGGATAATCTCGTTACTACCCGTTACTGGAATAACGGACACAATTTTTATATGCATATAAACGGGTGTTTTTACCTGTTTATACGTAAACTTTTTGCATGTAGTTATCCAATCGGTAATGATTTACGTAAAGGTTACGAAATAGTACGTACCTTAATTCGATAGATTTTGCTATTATATAATGAGGGTAAATCAGGCCAGTATATAGGGTGCTGGATCCATTATGTATAAAAATTTCGTTAAGAAAATATAACCAAACCACGTTGAATTATAGAAACCTTAATCAATGGACTATATATTGCACAAAAATTTATAAAGCTATTACTTGATATATTTTTTCTTTCGTTTACGTTCCTTCTTACTTGAGGCCAAGAAATAGTCAATTCTTCACATTTATTTATAAGTTTAGGTTTTTCGAAGAAATATTTCTAGCAGGTTTTCTGTGGATAACAATATCGTTAACAACTTTTCAAACAACTTAATATGGATCTATTTTATTGTTTTATAGGGTGTTAATATATCTAATCAAAATGTATGATATAATACAATAAAAGTACGTGATATGTTGATTAATCTGGACAGCAAAAAGTTATGTTTTTGAAAAAATGTATTAAAACTTTATGATAAAATTACTATTGGAACAGTATTTAATTACAGTATAGTTAGGCAACTGTACTGTTGAGTTGATAATACTAACTGCAAGTTGATTGTATTGTTTGAGAGTTAATTATATTGACTGTAAAATCAAGAACATTATATGATTACTTTCAACTAGGGAACTGGATAATTAATTTACCATTAAAATTAGTGTATAGACCGGCTAGCGATCCGCTCAATCTAAAATAATACATCTACTTCCTAACCATGCAATACTACTATTACTTTGACTATAATTCTAATCGACAGCATTACAATATCTAAAAGATTATCACTATTAAGACTTATAAAAACTAATTAGCGCTTATATAGTCAAGTATGAATTGGCTATATAAATGATGAAGTTACTCTCTAGTAACGCTTTTTGTTATACCAAATTAAAGTAAAGATTCTTGCGAAGGGTTTTCACTATTGTTTTGTTTTTTCACGGTAATAAATATAAAAGACCTTCAGAATAAGTTGGGTTTTTAAGGTAATCTAAAGGTAGTAACGGTCTTGATATCTAAAACACCAAAAAACTTTTTTGAACTAGTTTTGGAAGAAGAGCTTTAAGATAGACCGTCTTAAAGTCTTAAAGATCATTAAGTTGCTGAAATGGTTTCACGACTAACTTAATATTACTGTGGGTATTATTATGAAAAATTTTAAATCTTAAAAAAAAATATCTTACAACCTTCAACTAAAAATAATAACGAACAATAATTTTCACCCTAAATTTTATACTATACCCTAAATTTTATACCAATATTTTTCCCCTTCTCCTAAATTATAAGACTGTTCATCGGGCACGTTATCAGATATATTAAGGTTGTTCATTTGAGAGAAACCAAAAGAATCGCTCACTCGCTTAAAAAAAAAATACGTCACACGATTTTATGCCTAAGACAAAAAACCTGCCCTAATAGCTAAGTCATTACACGTCCAAATCTCCAAGTTCCTCAGCTCTCAAATGGTCAAGTTCTTCCGTTTAAAAACACCAAGTTAAGAGAGAATTCTACTAGGATCAAACGAAAGAAATCAAGGAACTCGAATCCTTTTTTCTTACGTACTTGAATTAAAAATTATAGGAAAGAGATAGCAACAAAACATGTCGGTACAGTCTATTGTACCAGATACATCAAAATAGTCATCATAAATATTGGTAGTTTATATTGAAGTAGATAGTAAGATGGACGGGAGAAGGGGCATCCGGAGAGTGTATGCCCTAGGTGAGAGCTTATAAGCTTTTACCCGAGCAGTGGCACTTTACTATACACTCTGCTAATCTTTTTTCTGGGCAGTGGCACTCTACCGTACACTTTGCCAATGGCTTTTTTAGGCAGTAGCATGCTATCATGCACTTTCCAGGAATATGCCTTGTAAAGTAGTACGTTAGTGTGCATTCTATAAAGGTACAACTTCTAACGTAGTCGCTTACTAACAATAAAGATATATAATAATATACATATAAATAATCTTTTTATTTTTAACGTGGCCTATATCCGTAATTTAGTAGTAATAGTTGAGTTTGTAATACGGTTTATATTTATAATTAAATAATAATAGTTGGTTTGTAGTGTAGTTCGACTAAAGTTTAAATTAGTAGTTTTAGCAACTATAGTAATTACGGTGCAAATATATGGAGGTTCGGATTAGTAGGTTCTATCGCAGTAGTGATTATAGTAAATCCCCAGTTAGTTTAGCCAATTGTTAATAGTATGATTATTAATGGAAACATGATTATTTATCACTATAAGGGTGTTATTATACGTGTATCATATGATTATCGGTATCACGTGTTTAAAGGTTAATATAAAAAGATATATCGCTATTGATTTAGGTAAAACCTATTTTTTACTTTTTTCAAAGACGCGCCCCATTTTACACCGTAAGTCTCTAGTTAAATAATTGGCGTATATTTACTTAAACCACCGTTTTGATTCATTATTTATACTACTTATATAGGTAGGTTATTTAACAAACGATATGTTTCAATCGCCCCTAAAAACAGATGAACCGTAAAAACCGCTGCTTTAGGCGCCGTTTGGCGCGTTAACATAAGCGGAAGAAAGGCGCCGCCATTGCTGCCCACCGCATCGCCGCTAACGTCACCCCTAGCTTTACCTTTTAAGGTAACATGTCGTCGATTTACGCCTTTCTTTTTAGCTCCCCTACCGCCACCGCCGCCACCGATAAGGCTCTTACTTCTTTTCCCCGTTTCTCCCCCTCCCTTCCTCCCCCTATCCCTTAAAAGAAGAAATAGAAGGCTCCTAAGGTTATTAACTTTACCCTTTCGTTACGGATGAAAAACCCCTTACCTATAACAACTACCCTTTGCCATTAAAAACGTAGTTTGGCCGAGCTATAACGCAATTCATATTATTAATTTCCCTTTGAATTTATATCATTTTAATGTTTCTATAAATGAAGCTGAGGCGGTCAATCTGGCTCGTCGCCTCGAGTTAAGAATCGTTAGGGTATGTTACAAAGCTTTTTAAACCCATAAAGAGATAGAGCGGCGTACTTGGGTTTGTGTTTTCGGGCCGCAAATAAATACACCCTATACGCTATATATCTCGTTCACGGTCGCAGGTAAATTTATTAACAATTACTGTTAAATCGGGGGCTAGTCGATCCGTTACTACCGTTACGAACGGATTTGCAACGGATATTCCCCCGTTACAGTGGTTTTAGGGCCGTAGGTCGGAGATCTATTACGTGCTTACTATTTTTACGGTAAATTTATTTTCAATTCGCAATAATAATCTCGATTAACAATCATCTATTATTTTAATACTGTTGGAGGTTCTAAACAAGAAGATATTTTGTAGGCTTATAGATTCAAGTATTTTAGAATCTATATAGAGAACTTGATATATGATAAGTGTATTCTCATAGAGATTTCAATCAAAGATCGAGACTCAGTACTAGTCAATACTAGTGTATACTAGTTAATATTAGTTTTTCCGTGTTAGTAAATCCTAGATCAAGTATCATCTCTATACTGATTCTTCGTACTAGTTAATACTAGTAATTACTAGTGCTAGTAGATATATTTATAACTCCGGTGAATTCTTTATCCTTTGGTGTTAAGAGGTTTAGTATTTGAAGTTTGTATCAAGTACTAACTAGCCTTGTTATTAGGTGTATGGTATGTGACTGTACTTATTATATAGTTTAACATACCCCTTTAAAAAGTATTGTTCACTTGAAAAAATAAGAACAAAATAAATTAAAGTAAAAAATGAAGGGTACGAGGTAAATTATAGGAAGTGTAGTGCAGAGAAAAAAAAACACGTAAATGTAAAAAGCAAGAAGACCTATGTAATCCAATTTAAACCTATAACCGTGTTAGTATCTCTTTTGTTAATATTTTAAATTTGAACAAAAACTACTATATCATTTTATACATATAATAACATAAGGTAACTTAAAGTACGGAGCTTGATAAACTATTAATTTAATTTGAACCCTAGTTAACCCAAATAAGCCGTTATATTATTACTTCGTATTTTGAATTCGGTAATAGCTTTGTTAAACTATCGGTCAGTCGTTCATTCATAGAAATCCACTCAATTTGTATGGTATCTCGCTCTACTTTATCCCTTATAAGGTGTTTTTAAGGGGTATATATCAAGTTCGTTGATAATATTTGATGTTTTTAGACAATTTAATAGCTTTCTTATTATCATAGTATATTGTGAAGGTGATAGGAATACTTAATTCTTTAAATAAGTTTTTTATCTATAGGTTCTTTTGAGTGACCCTTATTGCTAGCACGCTTTTAGCATTCAAAAACTAGGGGTATACTTTGGATCCCATTTTAGATACCCAGTTAACTATATTATTGACGATTTGAATTATGTATCTATAGGTAGACTTTTCAGTAGCCCTATCTCCCTTTCAGTTGGAATCATATCAGCCGTTGATTTAAAGCATTGATGTATCTTTATAATGCTTTTAGCTGAATTTTATAGCTTTCTAATGCGGACTTACTAATAGTTTTTTAGTACCTATTTGTAGTCCATGGTTTTTGTACTGTTTAAAGTATCTGAAAGCGTAACTGATAAGTATAATATTTGTATATGAAGAATTATGGAAAAAACGTGAGAGTAATGATATAAAAAAGGTGATTTCCAGCCTAGTTTAGTATATTGTATAGCTCAAAGCCCATATATGTAATTGATATTTTTTAAATCGTTATATATTAGCCTGATCTTTATATAGCATAGCATAGACGGGTAATCAGATTGTAATGGGTATGTAAGCCGTACATCTATTTAGTTCCTTTGCCTTAAAGTCCAAGACCCTTTGAATGTATATATATCATACCAAGATAATCGTATGTATATTCCTATATCTTAAGAGACGTACCTCTAGGAAATGCTTTGACTCTCCTAGGTTTTTGTACTAGATATGCTTTTCAATATCAATTTTGAAGGTATTGATAGCGTGTAGGTTAGGACCTATTATTAGAAAGTTATTAATGTAAGTATATATGATAAATTAATGATAATAGTTAATGTATACCACGTTATTTAAGTTTAACCTTTTGAATTTGAGGGTACTATATACTTCTTTCAACCTTTTTAACCATCATCTTAAAGCTTGTTTAAGCGCGTAAAGTAAAGCGAGTAGTTGGAAGACTTGGTTAATTATAGTATTAAAACCTATAATATTTGCATCCAGATACTTTAAGAAGACATCTCTAATAGGGTTTGGGATCTCTATTAACACCTGTTTTTTAAGTTTCCCGTTTAGGAAAGCCGAGTAGATGTTGATTTATTCGATATCACGTTGATGGGAAGTAACAAGTGTAACTATGCTTCTCTACGTATAAGACTTTACTATAGTAGTAAAGGTTTCAATGTAATTAGTATTATAGCTTTGTTTAAACCCTTATATTACATTTTGATCTTATAAATTTAAATTCAAACTTTAGAATTTGTTTAAAATTTAGTAACTCTTTTTTGCGGTATGGGTATGACGGTTAATAATCCTTTTAATAGACTTCAAGATTATGAGGAACAATAAACTCTGTATATCACTGTGGAGGGCTTATCTTAGTGATTACTATTTATGCCTCCTAAAGCTTACTTTATATTTAGGTATTTATATTTTTTACTAACTTAGAGCACAAATTGGACTATATTTTCATTAATAATAATATTTTCTGGCAAATTTGTCGGCAGATTATTTGCTGTTTTTAGTATTATTTGGCGAATATTCCCTTTTTCTTTGGATTTTGGAGCTGCTGTTTCAGTGTTATAAAGGATATCAACCTCAATCATTTTGATATATTTTTCATTATAACAAATTTACAAGGTTCCGTGATAATATTTTTCAAGAGCGTTGAACTAAAAGTGCTGACGATCAATTTTCATCGATTTTCCAAGTCTGTTTAGGAAATAAACCTTAAAGATGTGTTAGGGCTTTATTATATTAGAATACTGCTATAAAAGAAAGACTCCACTTTCTCCTGTTGAATTATTCTTTTGATATTTGACTCGTCTTGTAAAGAGTATATTGATGATAACGGCAAATATAGGAGTGAAGGCAAACTTATCATTAGATCCGTAAATCCGATATATATTTACTTTATTATAAAGACCTTCGTACGGCGTGGTGTTCTGTATCCTGTTTGAATTGTTAACTGTCAATTTGGCTATGATGATAGATGTTTAAAATAGATAGGGTTACAGGTAATATAATACCCTACCGACAACTTTTTAAGTCGTTATCTTTTCCAAAATTAATTTATTAAATAATTTAGAAATGCCGTTTTGTTGAAGGATTTATAGCAAAGAAAACTTAAAGGTGAAAATGTAATTAATAAACATTTTTCTAACTAAATAGTTAATAAATTCATTGCTTTCATTGAAGATCAAATGATTTATAGTATATCTAATACGTTTTATTATTTAGTTTAACATACAACAAACGGATTTTGGTACCTTATTAGGGGATATAATAGCAGTATTATAGATTTTATACCTATACCTAACCTTTGTAACCATTAGGTCACGGCGTTTGCTTCATGTGCTAACAGTTGTTTTTATAAAACTGTTAAGAGTTTGGACAGACTTTTCTTTTTATAGGGTACCATATTAGCAGTTTGGTTGTTATCAAGTACTTTTAGAAAGTTTACAAGGAGTATAAATAAAGTCGAAACACTCTACTTCCTGGTTTTTCTTAAGGCCGTCTAATAGCTGAAGTGATTCCTCTACTAATTTTAGCTTAATGTAATTAAATTTGATATGATAAAGAGAAGTATCAAAGAACTTGGTGGAAGTTTTGGCGATAAAATTATAACATAACTGCTAAACAGCTTGAATAATGGTGTAATTGCTAGTTATAGTAGCAATTATTTCCTTATTCTTTAAGTTAACCAATAATAAGTTTTTAAGTTTAATATTCAAGATGTAAAACTCTAATACGTTAATTAGGTTTATAATAGATTTAGGACTATGAAAATACTTGTAGAAAATCAGGGTATTATAACTTTAACGTTTTTTTACATTTAACTAATATCTAAATTATTCTTTTACCAGTAGGCTCAATAACACTACTCTTTATTTATAATCCGGGATAGTTTTCGCCTTGTATTTCAAAATATGAAAATCATTTTTTGTTATGAAAGACATGGTAAGATAAACCTGGTTTAGCTTTAATAAAGTCTCGAAATTGGAGTTCATTAATTGAAAAACAATGTTGTATTGCAGAAGAAGGAGGAAGAAAGTTAAGACTTAACGTTGAGTTTTGATAGCTTGATATTGAAAATAAGACTTATACGACGGTACTCCTCGCTTTTGGTACGGCCTTTAATTGGTTATTTTGGCGGATTAACGTGAAAAGTGGAGCTCTTAACGTTGAATGAATATAATTTGACATTGGAAGTGGGGACTTTAAAGTTAAAAATGAGTACCTTAAAGCGGATACACCTGTGTAAGATATAGTCTTTAATTAGCTAAAATCCTTTACTATATGTTATTATGTAGAATCTTATATAGTATACCTATCAAATTTAATATCTGACTACATAATTAATAGTAGTAATATTATAAAGTTATAATGTTATAAGTGGCAAAGATTTTGTACATTACCGTTATTAACTGCAACAACATCCGCTTTTTCTTTTTACTGATAGATTTAATAGTATTGGAAGGCCGTAGATTTAGGTGTAATAACTAACTATCTTGTTCCGAATGACCATTTTAAAAGCCTGAAAGGGATTACTTTCGAAACTAATTAATACGTTTATTACGGTTAACGTATAGTTTTTTTTTTCGGTTTTTTTTTAAAAAAAATCTAGGATTCAATGTTTCTTTTACTTATTAAAACCTGTATTCGTTTTAGAAGTCCGATTGTAGTTTACATAATCATAAATTTAGGCTTTCTTCAATTTATTTCGCAGACGGATAATGTAGATTCAAAACTCGAGCTTAATACAAGGTAAAAACTATAGGGAATACTTAATATCTTTAACTCAACAGCTTTGATAGATTAAGCTCCTTCTTGTATTTTTAAACGCTGAAAAAAAGCTAAGGCTAAATGGTGTGAAGGGTATAGAAAACAAAGTGTTTTAAAAAAAATTGATAATAGATCGGTCCAGTGACTTAGTATATGCCAATTAACTTTAATAAGGCCTTACATGAGTCCGTGATGCATATGATAACTTCTGAAAAGTTTAAATTAATAAAAGAAGAAAATATCCCATAGGACCGGATTCTTATACGTATAGTTTTGAAAGTATTTGTAAAACTGTAGTTGATAGGAAGAAATAAGTGAATGTAATCTGTTTCTATAAAGATTATATTTATCTTGATTTTTATGATACCCTCCAAGATTTAAAAATAGTCGTTACTAATAGTATAGCCTTTAATTACTGTTAGCTATATGTTAATATTGTTAAAGATCCACTTTTTAAAGTCTTTTAGTAATTACAACTTAGGATTTATAAATTCTTTCCTTTCCTTAATGTTAAGGAAGAGGTTTTTTATATTTTCCTTCTCCTCTTTTACTAGTGTGATAGTACTTATCCATTTAAGTGATTCTGGTTTCTTTAGTCATTTAAAACGTTTTTTAAGTTTAGCTGATAGTTCTTCGTACAAGTTAATAGATAAATTAAGCTTTACTAATTTTGAAAAATCGAGGGAATTGGTAACTCTAATCCGAGCCTCTGCTTCCTTATTAGCAAGATTATTAGCATTGGTAACTTGATTTTTTTCCTTACCTTTGATCTTACGAGCTTTACAGGCTTCTTTAATTTCCTTTCCAAATAGAGTTTCTGGGTCTAAAGTCTTTAAAGTAACGGGAGTAGCCTTTAAATGTAAGAATTGAAAAGATATGGATTCAGCCCGAATAAAAGAACCTGTTAGTCTTAAGGGACCGGAAACAATAACGGTTCTCTGTAAAAGGGGAATATTATCACTGGTATTTCTTTAAGACAGCTCCAGTAGCAGAAATAAGCCACGTTCTGGGGGTACTAATAGGATATTCTCGAAGGTATTAGGTAGTTTAAAAGAAGTATATATTTTAATTTGTGTATATGGAAGTAAATGAATTTCATAAATAGTAAAGCATAATTGTACTGATAATTTGTTGAAGGTACTATATAAGAAAATATTTTGTAGGCTTGTACATTCAAGTATTCTAGAATCTATATGGGGGACTTTAAATTTGATCAAGTATATCCTCATTCAGATCTTAATCAAAGGTTGAAACTCTATACTAGTTAATACTAGTGTATACTAGTAAATATTAATTCTTCCGTGTTAGTAAATATTAGCTCAGTTAGCATCTCCGTGTTGATCTTCCATACTAGTTAGTACTAGTACTGGTAGAGATATCTATAACTCTGATGAATTTCTCATCCTTTGATGTTTGGAGATTCAGTACTTGAAGTTTTTATCAAATACTGATTGGTTCTGTTATTAAGTATTTGATGTGTGACTGTAACCATTGTATATTTAAAAAATAACTTATCCAAGGCGTTTTTAAAAACAATTCTTTTCGAAATATTCAAAATAAACCGATATTAATTAGTAGTGAATGCCAACCGGCAGCCTTAAAAACGGTAACTGTTATCTCCGTTTAAAAGGCAAACCAATGTATATATTATTCAGGCGAGTTTGACGAAGTTATTCAGTATCGACATAAAGATGGTAAGAATCCTTTGCGCCCCTTGCCTAAAGGCATGTAGCCCAAGGCGCGGGGACCTTTCTTTGGCATCTTTTATAGCGGTGTCGATAGAGGTGGTAGCGGTGGTGCAATAGTAACGGCGACATTGAGAGCGGCGAAAAAGAGGATAACAAGGACGATAATAACGATGAAGCGACGCCACCCTCTCTCTATCTTTTTGATAGCAACTAGCTGCTTATTTTTATATTTGTACCAGATCATCCGGTTCTAGTATAATTTGCTACATAGTAATAAAATTGATTTTCAAAGAAAAAACCGTAACGCAAGTAACAAACTTTAACCATAACGAGTGACAATGTTTGTAGTAAAATCTTAAGTAGTAAAAATGATAATATATTAAAAGCGGTGCGAATAGTAAATTCAAATAGTAACAAAATGTAAAACGTGATGTAAATAGATAAAACAAAAGGGAAATACCAAATGCGAAATACAAAACGTCCAATTGAGATAAGGTTGCAAAAACTTCCTCATAATGTTAAAAAAAAGAGTAATTATTAACAAGAGCGCTTTTCATACCATATTCGGAACGCCCTTAGGAACTATATCCGCTAGGTTCGACTTTCCATTAATTTATCTTGTTTTCTTAATTTTGAGGCGCTTGTAAGATTCGTATAAGGCTATAATATCGATTATAAGGTGCTTTTTGTTCGTAGTACCGAGTTTAACTCAGTGTTCGTAAAGGGGAAAGAAATTAGTATAAACTACTAAAAGGAGGGGTTTTAAACCAAGGTTTAAAATAATTATCCGAACTGTTATTGCTATAGTAATTTTGGAGTCGAATCCTTTAACCATACCATAAATTTCTAAAACTGAAACGTTTCGAATAACACGCTTATACTTTATTAAGTTTCAATAAATAATGTTTTCATAAAAAGTAAATCCGTTCCGAGCCAGTAGTACGTTACTACAAAGGAAAACAAATCTTATATGCAAATTACAGTCGGTATTATTTGTAAATAATACGTTGGTAAAAAAAAAGTTTTATTATACGTATATCGAACGTTATAAATTATAGGTTGTGTTTTGGATTATTTATCTGATATGTGAAACGTTTGTTAAACGTTGTATATGCATTATCTGAAGGGTCAGTTTGATATTATAAAACAACCTAAAGGTTTTATGCCGCCTTCAGCTATATCATTATACGATCTAAACTCTACGTACGCGTTAACATCTATATTTGTTAACTCTTTTTATATCAATAAAATGAACAAAGGCAAATTTATCCAATTAACCCTTTTATATAAAGTTCAAAATGCCGTTCCGAAACGTAATTATTACGGTGTTAAAGTTAATTATATGGTTTCCCATTGGGTATACTTTGGGTTTCGATTTTAAACTAACTTTTAAAGGCTTTCCATTTTCTATAAAGAAGAACCAAGTATTATATAATATTATTATATCGTCCGTCTACATTCTAGTAAATTCAAATCCGTGAAAACGTGGTATAGAAATCAATAGGTATAAGTCGAAAGTTGAATTAATTCTTTCGAGCCGCTTTTTTTAATGCCTTTGATAAGTATTATAACAGTATACCTTGGCGTTAACAAGTCCGTAAAGCGGTTTCAGGATCCGTAAAATAGTTTCTAATGGATGATACTTTCGGAGTTTCATAGGTATATAGGTGTAAATACGTCGTTCAAGTTGTTTTTGCGATTATATATAAGCTTGTATAATATTACAAAGCTTAATATAAAGGTTACAAAAGGTATATAGGGAGGCGTCTCATTCCAAGATTAAACAATAACTTATTCGTTATAGGGTGCGAAATTAAGTTATAATATTCTTTTTACCGGTCTCATCGTACTTTTTCACCATAAAGCGACATTTCATATAAGGCTTACCGGTTTTGTCTTTTACTTCGTAAAATAAGCGGGTGGATAAAATCCTGTAAGCGTTATAAATTATTTAATCCAACGGTTTAAAGTCAAAAACGCCTTATTTGATTAAGGCCGTAATATCCTTTCATATCAAATATTTAAAAGAGGGACTAGGGGTAATAATATTTTCTTTTTGGCGGAGTTTTACATTTAGCTTACGGTACACCGTTTCCTTTTAACTAATGAAGAAATCTATAACAAAGGATTTAAAAAGTATCTTGTTTTTCGAGATAAGTAGACGCCTTCTGCGGTGCAATATTGGTTTTTTTAGTATAGGTAGGCAGGTTTTGTAAGATATTAAATGTTGTAAAGATGTATTTAGGGGGAGTGATATAGGTTTCTTTGGTGGTTAGGATTAGTTATTATAAAAATGGTTCGGTTAATGCCACTCCTCAGATCATACTTTTGGGCCTTCATCATATATATTTCCCTTTATATACTCCAGAGCTATTATCTAGTAAAAGAAACTCAGGCTATTCCACAAATCTACAAATATATCGTGGACTTTAAACCCATTAATTTTTTAAAGGCTAGTTTATCCATCCTCTATTTTCCAAACTAGAACGTCAGACTGTAATAGTAGGTTTTAAACGCTAATATTAAGTGATCCGTTTCTTATAGCCAACGCCCTTAAAATATCGTTCCTAGCTCGCAAAGAATACAGTGTTACCATGGATTTTGCCACAGTATTAGCTCTCTACATCGTAACTGGTAACGGTTTTGAATCTATATAGAGTTTAGAGTAAGTACTAAAAACAAGGAGTATTAAGATTAGTTTAATCGGGCCGAAAGTATTATTTAAGGTGCTGACTGTTATTTGAAGGATTAATTACTTAAAAATTGTACCTTTTAGTTTTTTAGATAATACCATATATGATTTTTAAACGGTTTATAATAACATTTACATTTTTAAAACTTTATAGTACTTTTACTAGTATTTGTATGTACTTACTATCGATAATTTTGACTTTGGTACGTTTTTCGGTTAAATAGAATGTTGTTCTAGCATCGTAAGTAATTCAGTCTCAAGGTCTTAAGTAGACGTTCAACTAGTAATTCACTAAAGAATTTTATCAGTCCGTAACGAAAACGCTTCATGTATATTTCGCGGCCTAAAATGATATTGTTATATCAATCGCGTAGAATAATGGCTAGCTGTTAAGGTAAATTATATATGCAATAACTTCGTAGTTGAAGTTTACATCGTTTTAAAGGCGGAATTCAAACCTTTGTAAAGCTTGCGAGTGTACTTGGTATTCGTGGTAAAACTTTTCGATAGCTTTTAGTGTTCTTTGTCCTATATTTATGTATCTTGTTATGTAAAGAAGTTGTAAAAGGCGATTTAAGGCTGGGTATCTAAAACAACGGTGTTATATCTTTCATTCCAGCTACATTAGGTAAACAGCTTTAATTATATACAGTTTGGGTAAAAATCATAAGTGTTTAAATTTAGGACGAAGCGGTACAAATATATTATCTGAGGCGCAGATAAGTTAATTAGTCGCATTTCGAAACATAATTTTGAATTTATTTGTATTAGTTCATGATAGCAGAAATAAAGGTTTAAAATTCATTAACTAAAATTTAACCGGTTCAAATCGTTTATTTATAACGACTGTACTAAGTAATAATGTTTTTCTTTTCCCAAATAGAACTTTCCGGTGTTTTTCTATTCGGTCGAGTTAAAATTTGGAAAACCTCGTGACAAGAGCGTCGAATTATCGGTTTCCGGCGGTTAAGATTTCTGTTACACCAGTATTTGGAATAATACCTTGGAATCGATTATCATACCTGCCTGGAAGTGTGAATTACGACATTATATAGGCGTTTAGCATTTCGTTTTCGTAATCTAGCCTTACGATGTATAAAAAAAGGTATTTTATAAACATATAAATACTCTTTAGTTGGTTTCTTTATATTAGGCTATTAATGAAGTTTCATTTTCCTCCAAACGTTCTTTTCTGAAGGTGTATTCATAAGGGTAAATGTTCAATTACATTTTTAAAACTTGGTAGTCGACTATATACGTCATATAATTAACTTTTGTCTAGTCTTTGAGTATGTAACTGGCCTAAAACTAATATTTGGTTCGAGTTTATTAGTATACTGGATAATTAGTCAACTAATATCCGACCTAGTTACATATAATACATAGCTTTTAGAAATCTTAAAAGTTTTGTAAACTTCGTAAATATTGTAATATACGTGTTGGGTTACATATTTAGCTGTAAGGTTGTTTTCGTTAGTAACTATTTTGCTTTTGGTTTTTAGAACTTCCTCCTTAGTGTTTCTAGCCCTTATAGCAGTATTTGAAACGTTGATTTTGTTTTGGGCACACTTTAAACCATCGGTTTAAGATGTGGTGAGTTATTTTGGCGAGATTTATTTTAGTAATTTAACTCTTGAATTTTATCTTTTCGGTTACAAGTATCAATCCAAAGTTTATTTATAGACGTATGAAGGTTTTAAACAAAGTTATAAGACTCGTATAAAAACATTCAAGTTTTACTACGACTTAAATAACGTAAGGTTAAAATCTGAGTTCTTACGGTATGCTTTTGTAAATATTTGGATAAACAGTTTATTTCCCTTATATTTTAGCCTAGAGATCGTTTATTATTTCCGTAAATTCGCTAATAGGGTGGTAAATACTTCCTATAGGGTTTTAACAGCATTTTTACATTAGTTTTTTTTACTAATTTTTAAATGGTACCCGTTAAATTTCAATTGTGAAGTTTGTAATTGATTTCCGTATCAAATTGTATTTTTAAACGATTACAATACTTTGTAAATATATTAAACTAGGTAAAATGAGATATATACCACTTTTTGGCTTTCATAATGAATATAATAGGTAAAATTATGTAAAATGGTAATAGTTTAATATGCAGTCTTTTACAAGTATTTAACATTAAACGGATTTTATTATCAAGGACATCGTAAAGTTCACTCCTATAATTCTGGTTCTTGTTCTATAGTCTGCCGAAATTAATAAGTTTTATAAGGTTACTTTTATTAGTAGTAAAATAGTATGGTAGGAGATTGTAATATAAGTCCTAAGTAATGGGTATTGGTTCATAAGGCTTGTATTATCGTTTTACACCGCTTATTTTATCTTTGGGAGTATTGTTTCCGTCATTTAAATCTTTTTTTTTGTGGCCGAAAAGGGTATTAATTATATTTGGAAAATGGGTTGGTTTTTATTTCTCTTCTAGTATGCACATAAGGGTAGATATTAATTGTACCCGTGTGGTAAATAATATTTGTAATCTTTCCTCTTTTTTTTTGAGCTTCGTATGCCTTACTTAAGGCATAGGTATATCGTTAGGGCGTTTTACACTTTGTATTCGTACATATTTTCACGTAACCGTTTTATCCATATATTTTTCATAACCTATTTTTTATGTTTTTTTGCAAATATTACCTTTCTACGAAGTTCGTCTAATAAACGCCCTTATCCTTCCAATTTGGTTAGTTGGTAAATCGTGTCGTATTAAATAGAGCCTTCCTAAGACGGCCATTTTTACGTCTTAAAATATTAATGCCTTCGCTTTCTAGGTATACCTATTAAACTTTGAAAATTAAGTCATTGAACTTACATTACATTCCTATCCTTTAATTTCGAATTCTTTTACGGCAATCATATAATATATTGAGTCTTTCAATCTTTTCCTCATAATAGCGAAGAATAACGGGCAATATATACGTGTTTTCCGTATAAGAGTTTGATTCCTTAATTGGTACATCGAAAACGTTATCTTATTTTTTTTGTTCCTTTTTTATAAAACGATTTTCCTGATTCTTATATGTTAGACTCAAATGTTGGTATGCATTTAGGGCAGCAATGTAACGTTGTAAAAATATAGTACTCTGACGATGGAAAAGGAAAAAACTAGAACTAACACGAAGCCCAGTAGAGCTGAACTCATGTAGCTACATAGGCAGATGCCTGTGCCTTCCTTCCCTTTCCATGTATGTACCCCCCAATTAATGTATAACAAGTCCCCAGGACCAAAAGAAAATATAACGCCCTTATTACGTAATATATATGATATGATAGAAGTCTAGATATGTGAGACGCGAGATGTGAGACGTAATATGCAAGCGAAACGCAAGACGTAAGAAGCGAGCCTCACTTCAGTAGACTTTTTTAGTATACCTCAATCAGTTCCTTGCAATGGTCCAAGTCTTTCATAGTTTTCTATTTGTCATCTTTTGAAGTGTAGCCCTTTTAATGAACCAAATATTGAATTTGGTTTTCCACGCGACGGCGACAATCTAGGCGTTTGTCTACAATTTTTCTATTTCCTATTCGTCTTTTTTTTAAGCTTCCTTATATCGTACTGGTCCAGTTGGTGAAGGAACGCGAGCGAAATGATTATTTTTAAACTTATCGTATGGATTTAGGTATGAAATGTTGATTGTAAGATGAACTCGTAAACTGGCGGGAAAATCGAGTGTGTACGCGAGCTTTCCTACGCGGTTTACTATAGTAAACGGGCCTAGGCATGGAGGTAACAGTTTTACTTGCAGATATAAAGGTTTTTATTGGTGGAGCTTTAGACGTTGCAACGTTGTTGATTTGATTGGTTGAAGTAAAAGTAGTATTGCAGTAGTCAAGTGGTAGATGCATTGTTTTAGGTTTAGCAGACCGCTAGCCGGTTTACATAGTAATTTGTATGGCCAATTTCTTGGCTCGTACCCTAGTATAAAGTAGGCGCATACTGTACTTGCTTTGAAGCTAATACAATAGGCTTACCAACGATATATTTAACTTGTAGTTAGTATAGTCAACTTTACTATAAGTAGAGTTGACCTACTGTATTGTAGGTATTATTATTCCCACACTAGCGGCTGTTTAATTTGTGCGCGCACGTTAGTATAATTAACCAATTTTTCCCGGTTCCCGCTAAATTACGACGTCATTAAGTGGCCAGACCCCTGTCAATTTCAATTAACTTTGATATTGAATTGCATTCATTTGCATTCAAATCAACCCTCATTACCAATAATTGCCCCACGGGTTCGATGTCTGATTTGTCGACTTTTATAACATGTTCTTATGCTATAGACCTATATAATCCTTCACTTTAGCCGTACCAATTAAAAAAATAGCTATCTTCGGTTCCCTGGTAGTTTTCCAGTTTACTAACACATCTCTAACCGCCGCCACGTAATTTAGGTTTGTTGGGCAACTTATTAACGTAGTCTTTGATACGTGTTATTAGTCTGTTGCTATTTATGAACATTTTTAAGGCTTCATTTGGTGATGCCATCATTTTAACATTAGTATAATTATCTTTTCCGTTAATGTACTAGAATTCCTCAATCTCTTTTTTTCATAGGCTTCACAAAGTGTTATTACATCGATTATCAAGCGTTTTTCACTAGTAGTTTCGTGTTTAAAAAGGCATTCGAATAAGATTTTCTAATATATATAAATTACCACCGGGTATAAGAGGAATTTTAAATTACCTAGTAATAAGGTTAAGTGTTTCCCATAATTTTATACCTATATCGAAATCTATCATTATGCGTATATCTTTAAAGTTAATACGATTTGTGTAATCCTCTTATATTGGATAAAGTTCTAGTAAATTAGGCTGCCAATAATATCAAACTAGTTTTTTCACCTATTCTTATTAACGATGGTTATTAGAAAGCCGATTAATAAAGGAAATTCGGTATTATTTGTAAAAGAGTTGTACGTAAATATTACCAATTTAGCTTTCGATGTGTTAATTTTAATTATATTAATCTTTCGGTTTAGGTTTCTCATCCTTTATTCAAGTCTTTCATTCAACCGGTTAAAGTCGTTACTTATTAGGTCTTGTACTTATACCGTGATAGATAGGTTGTAGAAGGCCTTGGATTGGCATAAGACAGTAATATAGCTGTTACGGGTACGTTATTTTGGGTATCGTAAGGCCTTAGCAACGTTGATCTTGTTAATTGTAACTAAGTTAGTACTTGTGACCTTTTAACTAAAGATAAGACAAATATTGACATTAATTATCTGGATTAACGATCCGTTAAAGTTAAGTTAATTACATTTTGTTAACGTTGTAACCGGATTATAGTTTCAAAATTTAAAATCCCCATTCGATTATTATTCTGGTGTTCTAAAGCCGGCTATTTGGATGAAAAAAATATCGTCAATTTATATATCTACCAAACCAAAGTTTTTTTCTTTACGTTACTAGTAAATACGGGTTGTATACGAAGAAGTTTTTATCCAATCGTAATTTAAAGTGTAATTAGTAGGTTACTAATCAATAAACACCTACTTTAGTCAATTCGTATAAAGACTTGATATATTAGTTTACCGTTTTTAAAGGTTATATAGTCCGTAGTTTCTTTATAAATTTCAGTAACATAATCCGTTTTAAATTTGTTGTCAATCACGTGTATAATTACGTTATATCTCGGCTATTAAGCGTAAAATTTCCTTTAATTTCAGCTACCAAACTGATGGTTTAAATCATTATTAAGCGTTAACTAATCTTCTAAGTCGTTGGCAATTATATAAGGATTTTGTTGGAATAGTACTATATGAAGTGCAGTAGGTCAACTTTACTTACAGTAAAGTTGACAGTACTGCAAGTTGAGTGTATTGCTTCGTGGAAACTTACCGCATTGGGTGTAAGTAGAGTGCAGTACACTGAACTTCACTCTAGGGTACAGGCCAAGTAATTATCCATACAAATTACAGCGAAGACTGGCTAGCGGTCTACTAAACCTAGAATAATATATCCACCACTTGACTAATACAATACTACTGTTACTTCGAAGACCAATCGAATCGACAACATTGCAACGTCTAAGACCTATCAAAACTAATTAGTACTTATTAGGTTAAACATAGATTGGATAAATAGAAGAAAAAGCTATTTTCCGGTTACGTTCTACGTTAATAACAGCGGTTAGGGTAGAGGAAAGATTTTTACGAAAGGTCTTTATTAGTACTATGCTAGTCTCCAATGGTAGGAAAATAGAGAAGAATTTTGGGTTGTGTTAGTCCCTAACGGCAATCTGGAAGTAGGCGACGGTATCGTTATTGAAAAACACCAAAAAATCTTTATTAATCTTTCTGAAAGACGTTAACATTAATTGTGAAAAATCTAAAAGTTCGGCAAGTTAGTAAACGGCTAAGTCAGTATTACTACGGATGTTATTACTATACGAAAAACGACTAAGTTTCACGGCCAAATAACAAATAACTTTCGCCTTTTATTACTAATAACGACCTTTGTACTTACCATTTACAATAAATATTTACCTTACTTTACTTTTTTTTACTCCCTACGTTAATTTAATTATCAAATACGATGTTTTAAGCGAAAAACACTAAGTTACGCTGAAAAAGCCACGTCACGCGACTTTACATTAAAACACCAAGTCTCTAAGCTTAAAAATCACCAAGTTACTCGCCTTATAAGCCTACTAAGCCTTATATAAGCCAAAACGCCAAAATGTCTACCTATAATACTTATGTTAAAGTTATCACCGACCCCGCTAGAAAAAAAGCAATTAGAGCGCTCGGATATATCTTTACTAAATATTATAACAGTGATCTTTAGGGGGAAAACGTTAACCAAAACTTAATTAAAGGGAACCTAATTAAGTTTGTTAACTATTATATTATTAAATGAAATAGAAGCGAAAAACATTACCGTGGTAGTTGTACCTTTCGTAAATATTGTAAGCTTTTCGACGACTAAACTATTAACATATAAAAGAGGATAAAAAAAGCCGTAAAATTTAAGTTAAAAGAGAAACCTAAACGCTTGAGGATCTATGTGTGAGAAAAGAGTTTTACTAGGTTTGCAAAAACTTTATTAAACTTAGCCTAATTTAAAAAATACCCTTAAAACCCACGGCCTGAAGGAAAAGGCGTTAAAAAACCCTATTACCCTTACATGCGATTTACAAAACCTCCTTTTTACTTTGAGCTAAACCAAGCCTTTTTATACGTTAACGATGAGGAACATGTTAATTTACTCGGTAATTTAGTACTTTTACGTAATAACGCGAAGTACGTCATTAGCGGCGGCTGAACGCGTAAAGTAAAGGCTGCCAACATGGTTAAAGGCATTGATGTCGGCGCGTTACACTAATTAATCAAGTAGAAACTTCTATGGATCCCTTAACACTAAGAGGATTATCGTTAATCCCCCCACGACGGAAACCCTTAGGTCTATTTTCCACAAACCCTTTAATACGTTTAATTTTAATAATTAAATTAAGAGAAAACCGACTATGTATGCGAGCCCATTATGGGTATGAATACTAGCTTTTTAACTTTATATTTAGCCAAATATAACTATCGAGCCTACTAATATCAATAACCTTAGTTTTTTTCCCTACCTAAAAGATATAAAAGGTCTCTAAAACTAATATATTACCTTTTTACCTCAACATATCCTTATGGTAAATACGAAATATACAGCAATTACCACGTTCGTCAAAATTTAGAGAGAAAAGAAAAAGTATAATGATAAGTTATAAAACCTTCTTTATGTTAAGTTACGCCTATTTTTTAATATTTGCCGTTAAATAAGGGTTAAATTTCTAGGTCTTTACTCGTTGTTTCCCAATATCCTTACCGGCTAGGCCAAGGATTATTACCTCCTGTACTTAACGAATTATTTCTTTTTCCGCTAAATTTACGATAGTATAAGGGGCTTCTTCTAATACGTTATTAATCTTCTTCAATACCATACCGACTAAAATATTATTAAATAGTCCTATTGTCGGTAAGCCTTAGACGTTGCAACGTTATCGATTCGATTGATTGAAATAACAGTATTATTGCGTGGTTAGATATTGAATGTATTGTTTTAGGTTTGACAGACCGCTAGCCGGGTTGCACTGTAATTTGTATGGCCAATTTCTTGGCCCGTACCCTAGATTGAAATGTAGCGTACTGTACTCAACTTACACCTAATGCGGTAAGTCGGTACAAAGCAATACACTTGTACTACGGTTAACTTTACTGTAAGTAAAGTTGACCTATTTCACTGCATGTAATACTATTACAATACTGGCGGCTTTTTAGTTTGTACATGTACACTAGTATAGCTAACCAATCTTTTCCGGTTAACACTAAATAGTAGCCTCGTACCCCCTATTAATTCCGATTGACTTCTATACTGAATTGCACCCAATTGCATATAAATTAACCCCATTTAGCCTTAATTGCCCCACCTCCCCAAGGTCCGAGTTTAACAATTCCTACAAAAAGTTCTTTCGCCATAACCCTTCGTAGGTCTCTACTTTAACTGTGCCACTCCACTAGTTCACCATTATCAATCCTCTAATAGTCTTCCAATCTGCTAATATATCCCTGTCCACTGTTACGTGGTTTTCTGGGCAGCCTATCCACGTAGCCCTCGATACGTATAGTCAGTATGTTGCTATTTACAAACCTTTCCAGTGCTTTGTTTAGCGATGCCTTCGTTATAGTGTTAGTAGGGTTATCTTTGTTATCAATTTATCGGAACTCCTCGATTCCCCTCCATTCGTAGGCTTTACGGAGTGCTATCACATCGATTATCAGGTACTTTTCACTAGTAGTTCCGAGCTTTGAAAGGCATTCGGAAAGGCTCCTTGAGTCGGTATAGATCACCACCAGAATAGAAGGAATTTATAGCTACCCGGTAATAAGGTTAAGGGTCTTTTATAGTACTTTGCCTACGTTTAAGCGCGTTATTATTCCATAGAACTCCAATGTCCATACGCTTCGTGCAATCCTTTTGCATTTAACGAAAAACTAGTAAATTAGATTATTGATAATGCTAAATTGATTTTCCCGTTTGTTTTCGTTAACAAGGGTTATCAAAAAGCCGATGTAAAGATAAGTTGGTATTATTTATAAAAGAACCGTTTATAATGATTATTTACTTGGCTTTTCAAAGGTTGATTAGTACCATATTAATCCCGTAGTCCAGGATTCGCCTTTTCCAGTTCAACCTCTTATTTAGTTGGTTAAACTTTTTATCCATTGGTGTTTATGCTTATGCCGCAATAGATAGGTTGTACAAGGCTTCCGGTTGGAATATAGTAGTAATGTAGCTACCCTATGTACCTTGTTTCAAGTACCGTTAAGCCCTGTCCTTACCAGTTTTTTCGATTGTAGTAGAAACAGCGCCCTAGATTTTTTGGCGAAAGCTTAGGCCGGTATTACCACCAACTATGCGGATTAACAATATATTAAAGTCAGGTTAGTTATTTTACGTTAATATCGTTTCCAGTTTGCAATTTTAAAACTTAAAGTCCTCGATCGTTTGCTATTTCAGTCTTATAAAGCTAGTCATTTCAACTAAAAGGGTATCGTTAGTTTTTATACCTACTATGCCGAAGTCTTTTTTTAACATTACCAACAAGCACGGATCGTATGTTAAGGATTTTATCATTAGCCGGGATTTAAAGTGCGACTGGTAGGTTAAAAACCAGTAAACACTTACTTTAGCCAATCTATATAGTAGTTTAACATACCGCATTACCGTTTCTAAAGGGTAAATAGTACGTAGCTTATATAGTGGTTTTAATAGTATAATTCTTTACAAATCCATTGATAATTATGTATAGACTTGCGTAATATTACGGTTATTAAGTATAAACTTTCCTTTAATACTAGCTAGTAAACTTATTACTAGGGTAATTACCAAGCGTTAGTTAATCTTTTAAATCGTTAGCTATTACATAGGGATTTAGTTTTTGACTTTATTTACTTATCCTTAAACGATTAGTCGTGACTTTTCGTACGTTCGCCCCGTGGTTTTCCCCTTAACTTCGTAGATAATCCTTAACTTAAAGATCGTAACATTCGAGTTTTAAAGGTTAAAGTCGGTTTTCAGCACAAATTGTATAACTTTTCGAGTTAGTAGGCCGTTAATCTTAACCTTGTTGCTTTTCTTAAAATGTTTACCGGAGGTTTTGATATTTTTTTGTACTCTAAGCTTTATTGCCAAGTTTTCGTTGTCCTTTTTTCCCCTGCTTACCTAAGTAATATTATAAATGTAGTCTGATGTATATTTCTTCTTTTTAACGTTTTCCTCTTTCTTCAGGGGTCGCCCGCGCCGACAGCGTTTCATCAGCTTATTAATAACATATGAAGGAGGTTTATATTGGCTTGGTCGCTTTACTTAAAAAGTTTAAGGGTCTTTATTTCTAGTACTCCTAATATAGGGCTTGACCTAAGTAGTTCAAAAGGATATAAGACTATTAGTAGTTTTAACAACTACTTTAGAGTTTACGATGCTTAATATCTTGTATAGCCCTTTCCATTTGCCTGGCTTTCGCTACACGAGGAATTTACTTTGTAACGGTAAAGCAAGCACGTCGATTATTTAAGGGCCGATCCTAGTATTAAGGGTATTATTGATTTAGCGGCGTGCCGATTTTCTTTGTAGTTCTTTTAAAGCATTTCTATAGGCCGTAACACGTTTCTAAGTACTTGTTGAGGGTGGAGATTCACTTGTTAAACGTGGGTACGCTCCGAAGACTGGGAGCGTTGAAATTAAGTTGTTAGGGTCCATAGTATCATTTAAACCTTTTACTACTATTTAGAGGCGTGTCTCCGGATTCGTAAAACTTCTGATTTCCAGCGTAAAGATGTTATACGTTCGGCGAAGTAGGGCGTATACCCTTTTAACATTTTCAATACTTTATTAGGATTTTATAAGTACCTATTTATACTAGATACCTATTATCTTAACGTCTTTCTGAAACTCTACCGCCGCAAAGTTGGTACCGGTATCGTGGACGACAACGTTAGGTAGGCCTAGATACGTGTGAATTTACAGAATCCTTAACGTTTCTTACGTATCCTTTGCCGAAAGTGACTTTAGAAACTTAATCCTATGAAAAGAGGTTACGGAATTAACGACTTGAAAGATAGGTTTATTATCTAAGTAAATTGTATTGACGAAAATCTTACAGTTAAAATCCCTATCGTTTTTTAACGTAAACTTAAATCTCCGAGGGGCTTAGGCATACGTCTGCCAGTAGTGACAAAGTCTTTTAATGGATTTTGAGGTCGAGTATTTCAAATCCTTATACCTTATTAACTTTAGAACTTTGTATAGCCTATCTACAGCTAAATGGTTAAAACGATGGTGTAGTTGGCGTATTTTCGGCTTTATCAGGTTTAATAATACTATTTCCGAGCTTTGAAGATAAAACTATAAGTGTCTTTACTTAAAGGCGAGTAAAAATCTTTGGTCGTTTTTAACTAGCTCGTTTACTTTGACGTCAACTTTAACACCAAAGGTTTTATATTCTTTAGGTAAAGAAAGAAAGAAGTAGGGGACTTAAGGATATGAAACGTAATCGCTTTTACAACAATTTGAATTACCGTTATCCCTAGTAACGATAGTTATTCGCTTGAGATAAAGTCAACTTTAACCTTGTCCGTATCATGACGATTAATTTTAGTGGTTATAGTACTCTCCCTCCGTAATACCACATATTGCGAATAGCCTTTCATTGAGTAACCTGTTGCCCCTGTATCTGAAATAATACTCTAAAACATGTAGTCCGCGTAGCGATTACGAAGGTTAAAAGTATATAAAGAACTGTGGGCTTACTTAGGACGAAGGTAAGGGTTTTTACCACCTAAACGGTATGAGAAGGCGTGGTCGACTAGTTATTGGGCCGCCGTATTAGAAGTAGTATTTTCGTATCACTTAATTTGTTTGGTAACGTTGACGACGTTAATAAGTTTATTGTCTTTAACGTTTGCGACTTAATTTAAGTAATCTTGATCCGAAACAATAAGTTACTGGATGTGGTATACTTATTTTCTATTGTTACGCTTAGTGGGTGGGTGCCGAGTTTACCAGTAGTTAGACTTGCCGTAAATCCAGTATTTCTTGCTATTATTACGACGATAGTATTTGCGGGTAACAGATTCGCCCGAATCTTGTTAGTGTTAGCGTAAGTGTTTCCTTTAGTTTAAGGCAGAAGTCGGTGAGCCAGACCTTAGGCGTTATGGGAGGCCGTACTTATGGTCGACGTAATTAACCACCGTAAAGTCTTCTTTATCCACGTTAAGGAAGTTGCCGGTTTGGAAGTATATATTAAAAGAGTTTGGTATACGCGTTATTACTGTAGCAAACGAGGATCTTAATTAGTTAAAAAAGCCTTCTTAAGTGGAATTTGGGCGTTGTAAGGCGTATTCGAACTTGTTAACGCCCATAACTACTATTTGTACCTGTTCGCGGAATGTAGCCTTTTTAACATAAGCTTTCCCCATTACTTTTTGGCATAATATTAGCTTATTAATCATTTGGTTAAGTACATTTATTAGTATTTCCTTCTCTTTTTTTTTTTTTGGTATTATTGTAGTTCACCACGTAGTGGCCTAGTTTCTATGGTATTATACGAGGTGAACGTCTTGTTCAAAGTAGCCTTTTATACTATTGTAGATCTCGCGAAACGTGGTGACGCTAGTTAGAAATGTTAGGTAGTAATCCTTGGCGTGCCCTATGAGGATTTCAGGAAATAGTGAGTGAAAACCAGAAGAAAAGACCTCTATTTACTTAAAAATATTTGGAAAAGGCATTATCTTGGTGTTAAAAAGGTTATACGGCTTTCCGTCATATATTTTTGTATTATCTTAAATATTGGAAAAGTTCGTAAGAAGTTTTTAATTGCAATTAACCATCCTAATAGGTTTTGGAGGAAGGTTGCGATAATCGTTTTAGACGTACGTAGTGTTTCCTAGTGATTTTAACCTTAAAGGCTTTATAGTACGGTGTTAAAGGTAGTTAATAATCGCTTGGCCTAAAGGGGAAAGTCTTATAGTAGAACCTGTAGTCGGCTTTCATACATGAGCAAATCTGAAAGGAAAGGGGTTTTAAGGTATTTAGCGATAGAAATACTAAGGGTCGATAGGTATTTAAGGGTTTTGGAAAGCTTGACAATCTTGCTCGATTGACTAGTGTAGATCGTTAACGTCAATACCTTTAGCTTTATTGGCAGCCGCTGCTTTATATGCCCTACCACCGCTGAGGGCGTACTCCGCGTTATTACGTGGAGGTACGAAACTACCAAGAAGGTTAACAAGTTTCTTATCGTTAGTACGTAAAGAGGCTTAATTTAGCTAGGAATGAGTTGGCGGTCTCCTAAAGCGCATGTGTGGGTGTTGAAAACCTTTAACGCTTTTTCTTTTTTCTTTAGAATCTTGAGGTTTAGGGTTTTAAGGACGTTTTTCCAGTTGAGCTAGCTCGAAGAGGGTTTTTGCCAGTTTAGTGGAACTTCCTTTTGATATATAAATACCTTAAAGCTTGAATTCGGCTTTTAGTTTAGATTTGACGGTATTTTAAACTACTTTTCATATGTTAATAGTCTAGTCGTTGAAGAATTCGCGATACTTGCGGAAAGCGCAGTTAGGATCTTTATCGTCGTTATATTTCAAGATAAAACAGCCAACGAAGTTGGTCGGGTACTCTTTAGTTAACTCCTTATCGACTTCATGTCCCTAAAGATCGTAGTTGCAATGTTTAACGAATAGATAACCGAGGGCCTTAATTACTTCTTTCCTAATAGAGTCGGTGATAACTTAAAAGTAAGGATTTGCGGTAGTCATCTTGACATTTTGGCTTGTGTAGAGTATGTAGGGCGAGGAACTTGGTGATTTTGGGTATAGGGGCTTAGTGTTTTGGCGTAAAGTCGCGTGGGAACTTGGTGACTTGGCGTAGAGTTACATGACGTAGCTTTTTCGACGAAGCTTAGTATTTTAGCTTAGGGCAGCTAACTTAACGATTGAGGTGATATAAAGAGTAAAAAGAGTAAATTAGGGGCAAATATTTGATGTAAATGGTTAGGTCGGAGGCTATTTGTTATTGGTAAAGGGTAAAAGTTAAAAAGTTGTTTGGCGTAGAGACTTGGTTTTTTTATTACAGTAGTAACACCAGCAGTGATACTAACTCAGCCGTTTGCCAATTTGCCGAACTTTAAAACTTTTGAAAGTTAATCTTAACGTCTTTAAAAAAGATCTTATAAATATTTCTTAGTGTTTTCAATGGCGATAACATTGCTACCTTTAAGCTGCCATGAAAACCGATGCAAACTAAAAGTCTTCTCTATTTACTGCCGTGAAAACCGACGTATCAATAAAGGCCCTTCGCAAAAATATTTCCTCTACCCCAACTGCCATTATTTAACGTAAAGTGAAACCGGAAAGTAACTGTTTCTTTTACTTAATTTATCCATACTTCATCTAATAAATTGACAAGCACTAATTAGTATTGGTAGGTCTTAGACGTTGTAACATTGTCGATTCGATTGGTCGAAGTAACAGTAGTATTGCGTGGTCAGATAATAGATGTATTGTTTTAGGTTTGGCAGACCACTAGCCGGTCTGCACTGTAATCTGTATGGATAATTGTTTAGCCCGTGACCTAGAGTGAAGTGAAGCATACTGCACTCGACTTACATCCAATGCGGTAAGTCTGTACAAAGCAATACACTTAAAGTACGGTCAACTTTACTGTAAGTAAAGTTGACCTACTACACTGCATGTAATAGTATTCTAACACCTACATATTAAATTATAAAAAAAGTTGAAAAGTAAAATAAACCTCTTTAATCAAATACTAAACAGGATAATTCTCGACCAACAAATAATGGAAAATATGTGAGTTGGCGAAGGCACCCTACGCTAATAGGTCCGGTAAGCTGTTACGGGTTATAAAAAATTTAAATAAGCTATTTAATATACTAATATCATGTGTAAAGAATTTTTTTAATTAATTAAGTTTTTCGTTAGAAAACTTAATTATTTGAGTTTACCACTCAACTAATATGTATCCCAAAGCTAAGAACCTTTTTAACGTGAATAAGGATAACCTTATGGTAATTGATCACATCGACTGTAAATATGGACGCCCACAACGCCTAAGGTTTAGCCTATCGACTTAGGTTACAAACTAAAGGTAGTAGCCACGTTAGCGCCAACAAGTTTAAGATTAAGGCGTACCTGTTAGCCATAAGCATTATCGTCGTAATAGTGACAAAATATATTGGATTTATAGTAAGATTGATTACTAGTCAACTCGATATTTCCTTGCCGAACGAAATAATAAAAAGGCAATATATTACATCTAGTACCTTACCAAGTCTAAATAGGACTGCTTATAATAAATCTAAATTTTTAAAGGCAATAAGCAAATTAATAGCAATAACTTTAAGCAAATCAAATGTAATAAATATATTGTTCTTAACGCGGCCCAGTAACTAGCCAACCACGTCTTTTTATACCGTTCAAAAGGTAAAAACCCTTATCTTTACCCTAATTAAACCCCGAATCCCTTATATATCTTTAATATTAGCGATATTTACGTAAACCACACGTTGTGGGGTATTATACCCGATATAGGGGCAATAAGGTACTTAACAGGAAGATATTCGCAATACGTGATACTATAGAGAGAAAACACTATAATTATTAAAATCAATCGTCACGATATTGGCAAAACCAAGATTAACTTTAATCTAGTTAAATAATTATAGTTATTAGAGATAACGGTAATTGAAACTGTTATAGGAGAAATTACGTTTTATATCTTTAAGTTCTTTACCCCCCTTTTTTTACTTAAAGGATATAAAAACTGTCGGGGTTAACGTTGACGTTAATATAAATGAATTGGTAAAAAACGGCTCAAGGTTTCTACTCACCCTTAAGTTAGGGCACTTATAATTTTATTTTTCAAACCTGAAAACAGTGGTATCAAATTTAACGAAGTTTGATATACGTTAACTATACTGTCATTTTAACTATTTAGCCGTTAATAGTTTTTAAAGTTCTGGAATCCGTGGGTATGATAATATAGAATACTTTGCCTTAAAAGCTATAAGACTTTACTATTATTATTAAACGTATACCTAACCTCACCGGAAATTTAAGCTTATATTAAAAGACGACAAAGATTTTTACTACAAAATCTTCATCGATATGTTTTAATCAAATAACAAACCTGTTTTTTATATTATTGGTCCTGCAACCTCTTTTTATGAAGTAAATTTTTGACAGTTATTTTCAATAATATATATATGGGAAACGTTAAGTATACTATAGATTAATACGTATCTAGACTTATTTAATGTCGTGGTCCACGATACTAGTATTAACTTTGCTGCGGTAAAGTTTTAAAAAGTTATTAAAATAATATTTATCTATTGTAGGTAGGTATTTGTAAAAGCTTATTTAAAGTATTAAAAAGGTTAAAAATCTATACGCCTTATTTCTCCAAACGTATAATATTTTTACGTTGGAAATTGAAAGCTTTATAAATCTGGAGGCACGCTTATAAATGGTAGTAAAAGGCCTAAACGATACTGTGGGCTGTGATGGCTTAGTATTAACGCTTCTAGTCTTTAAAACGTATCTACGCCTAATGTGTAAATCCCCGCCCTTAATAAGTATTTAAAAACGAGTTACGACTTATAGTAAAGCGTTAAGAAAATTGCGAAGAAAATTGACACATCGTCAGATTAATAACGCTCTTAATACCAGAAACAGCCCTTTAACAATCGATATACTTATTTTACCGTTACAAAGTAAAGTCCTCCTATAATGAGAGACGGGTAAATAAAAGGACCTGTATAAGATATTAAGTATCGCGAATTCCGAAGTAGTTATTAAAACTGCTAATGACCTTATATATTTCCGAACTATTTAGGTAAAGCCTTATATTAGGGTTACTAATAATGAAAATCTTTAAACCAAATAACTTAATTAACATGAACCTCGTCCACCTGTTATGAATAAGCCGATGAAACATCGTCAGCGCGAATGACCCCTGGAGAAAAGAAACGTTGAAAAGAGAAAATACACGCTGGGCCGTATTTACAATAATATTTCAATAAATGAAAAAAAAGATAACGAAAATTTGGCAATAAATCTTCGAACGCAAGGGATAATTAAAACCTCCGGTAAACCCTTTTAAAAAGTGACAAGGTTGAGATTATTGGCCTATTAACAAAAGGGGTTATATAATTCGTATCGAAAATCGATTTCAATATTTAAAACATAAACGTTACGATTTTAAAGTCGAAGATTATTTACGAGGTTAAAGGCAAAACAACGGTGCGGCCGTAAGAAAAACTACGTTGAAACGCTTGAAGATATGGTAATAAAATCAAAGATTAAGTCCTTACGTAATCGCTAACGATTAAAAAATTGACTAACGTTTTATAGTCTCTTTTATAATAGGTTTACTAGCTAAAACAAAGGAAATTTTACGTTTAATAGCCTTAATATAACGTAAGTCTACATAAAATGAACAACGGATTTATAATAGATGGTATTATTAAACTTATTATAAAACCTTTGTGTTATTTACTTTGTAGATACAGTAATATGTTATATTAAGTTATTATACTAATTAGTTTAAGTAAAAGCTTATTATTTTTTACCTATTAGTTACACTTTAAATCATAGTTAATGATAAAATTATTAATGTACGACCCATACTTATTAATAAACGAAAATAATAACTTCGACGTAACGATTATGTAAACTAACGATAATTGTTTCGTCGGAACTATTAGCTTTATAAAATTAAAACAATGAGCGATTAAAAACTTTAAGTTTTAAAATTATAAGCTGGTGATGATATTAATAAAGGGAAATTGACTTAACTTAAATGAATAGTTAATCCATATACTAAATAATAACGCTGGCTAAAGTTTTCGCTATAAGAGTTAAGACGTTATTTGAGCTATAATTAACAAGATTAATTTACTTAGGGATTAATGGTACTTAAAATAACGTTCCCGAGGTAATTATATTATTATCTTATACCAACCAAAAGCTTTTCACGACCTATTTATCGCTGTACAAGTATAAAAACTAATGGATAAGGATTTTTACTGGTTAAATAAAAGGTTAGAATAGAAAATGCGAAATTTAGATCGCGGGATTAATATAAACTCAATCAAACTTTCGAAGGTTAAGTTAATAGTTTTTACGGACGAGTTATTTACAAATAATACCGATTTATCTTTACATATTGGCTTTTTAATAACTATCATTAATAAAAATAGGTAGGAAAACCAGTTTAATATCATTGGAAACCTAATTTACTAGACTTTCGTTAAATATAAGAGGATTACATAAAGCGTATTAATTTTAAAATTTTATAATATAATAACAAGCTTCGACATAAGTATAGTAATATGAGGGAACTTTCAATCTTATTACCAGGTAATTAAAGCTTTTTCCTATCCTGGTGGTAATTTATACCAACTTAAAAAGCCTCTTCGAATGCCTTTCGAAACTCGGAACCACTGGCGAAAAACGCCTGATAATCTACGTAATGGCATTACGTAAAGCCTACGAGAGGAGGAAAATTAAGGAGTTCTGATAAATCGCTAACAAAGATAACCCCGTTAATGTTATAATGAAAACATCGTCGAAAAAGTCCATAAAAAGGTTTATGGATAGCAATAAGCTAACTATACGAATCGAGGGCTACGTTAATAAGCCGTCCGGAAGGCCCGGATTTCTTAATGGAGGAAAAGTATGTGCTAGCAAACTGGGAAACTGCCATGTGATTAACAATGGTGATCTTTTTAAGTAACACAGATAAAGTAAAGATTTATGAAGGTTTATGGCAAAAAAACCTTTCATAGGAGTTAATAAACTCGGACCTTGGGGTAATAAAGTAATTGAGGTTAAATGGAGTTGATTTACATGTAATTGGGGTGCAATTAAGTATAGAAGTCAATTGGAATTGACTGGGGTCTAGCTAGTTAACGAGGAGGCAATTTAGTGGTAATCGGAAAAGATTGGTCAGCTATACTGAGGTACACGCACAAATTAAAAATTCGCCAGTGTTGGAATAATAATATTTGCAGTGTAATAGGTCAACTTTACCTATAGTCAAGTTACCTGTACTGTAAGTTAAGTGTACTGCTTTGTAAAAACTTACCGCATTGAGTGTAAGTCGAATACAGTACGCTGAACTTCACTCTATGGCATGAGCCAAGCAGTTGGCCATATAAATTATAGTGTAAACCGGCTAGAGATCTGCCGAACCAAGAATGAGACATCCACCACTTGATAAATGCAATACTACTGTTTCTTCAACCACGATTCGAATCGACAACGTTGGTATAAAAGGAATCTTTAGATACATGTTAATGAGCTTTAGGGATTTCCACAATATTATACCTACGTTAAATCCTGTTATTATGCCGTAAACCTTTAAAACCAATATGTTTCGTATAATACTTTTATATTTAACAGAGGTTTAGTAAGTTAAACTGCTGATAATACTAAACCAGTATTTTTGTTTATCTTTGTTAACGAAGGTTATTAGAAATCAGATTTGTAAAGATAAGTCGGTATTATTTATAAAAGACCCGTACATCAAGATTATTAACTTAGCCTTTGACAAGTCGATTAAAATGATTTTAATCCCGTGGTCTAGGTTTCGTATTTGTCATTCGAACCTTTTATTTAGCCGTTTAAAGTCTTTAGTTATAGGATCCTATACTTATGTTGCGATGAAAATGTCGTAAAAAGCCTCTAATCAATATAAGGTAACGATATAACTACCATGGGCACGTGATTGAAGGTACCGTTAAACCTTAGTCATATTACTTTTGTTAATTATAGCAAAAATAATACCCTAGCTCTTTTAACGAAAACTAAAGCCGGTATTAATACCAAGTATACAGATTAATGATCTGTTAAAGTTAAGTTGAATACCTTCTATTAACGTTGTTACCTGCTAACAATTTTAAAACTTAAAGTATTAAATCGCTTATTATTTCACTGCCATAAAGCTAGCCGTTCCGATGAATAAGGTATTGTTAATTTACATATCTACCGCGCCAAAGTACTTTTTTTTCACGTTACTAATAAATATAGATTTTATATTTAAGACCTTATCACCAGTCGTAATTTAAAATACAACTAGTAAGTTGAAACCTAATAAACGCTCACTTTAACTAATTAGTATAGTAGTTGAATATATCTTATTACTATTCCTAAAAGGTAAATAACACATGATTTTTATCATAGTTTTAATAATACTATTCGTTGTAAACCCGTTACTAATTATGTATAGATTTACATTATATTATGGTTATTAAGCGTAAATTCGCTTTTTATTTTAATTGGGAAACTTATTATTAAAACGACTATTAAACGTTAGCTATGTTTACAAATTGTTAGTAATTACGTAAAGATTCAGTTTTTACCATTATAGCTGTATCTTTAAACGATTAGGTGGGACTTTTCATACGGCTACCACGTAATCCTACCTTTAACCTCATAAAAATTCTCGACTTAAAAATGGTAACGTTTAAGTTTCAAAGGTTAAAATAAGTTTTTTGGAAATAATTATATCAACTTTCGAATTAGTAAACCGTTTAAAAAGGTTTGCCCAATGTTTTAATAATCCCTTATATTCGAAGCTTTAGTAACAAGTTTTCGTTATCCTTCTTTTTTGTATTTACCTAAATAGTATTATAAATGCGACCTGTTGTATATTCATCCTCTTTAATATTCTTCTTTTTGGGAGGTCGTTCGCGCCGGCAGCGATTTATCGGCTTGTCGATAACGGGTGAAGGGGGTTCATATTAGTTCGGTTGCTTAGCTTAAGGGTATTTATTGTTAGTATCTCTAATATAAATCTTCATTCAAATTATTTTGAAAGATATAAAACCGTTAGTAGTTTTAATTACAATTTCTAAATTCGCGATACTTGATAATAACGGTAAAGTAATTACATCGATTATTATTAGGCCGTTTTTGGTACTAAGTGTATTATTAAACTGGCGGCGATTAATTCCTTTCGTAGTTACCTTAAAGCTTTGTTGTATAATGTAATACGATTTTAAGTACTTATTAATGACAGAGATTAAATCGTTAAACGTAGGCATATTTCAAAAACTAATAGAGTTAGCATTGAGTCGTTGAAGTTTACAATATTGTTAAGACTTTTTACCGCTATTTAAAGCCGTACTTTCGGGTCTGTAAAACTTCCGATTTATAACGTAAAGATATTATACGTTTGGAGAAGTGAAAAGTGTACTTTTTTAAACTTTTTAATGCTTCAATAGGCTTTTATAGATATTTGTTTATACTAAATACCTATTATTTTCGCATTTTCCTAAAACTTCGCCGCCACAAAGTTGGTAACAGTATTATAAACAACGATATTAGGTAGGCATAGGTACGTTTTGATTTACAACATATTTAACGTTTCCCACGTATTTGTTGCCGAAAAGAGACTTTAAAAACTTAGACTTGTAAATGGAGGTTACGAAATTAATGAAGTAAAATATAGGCTTATCATTTAGGTAAATCATATTAACAAAAATCTCCTAATTGAAGTCTTTATAGTCTTTTAATATTAACATAAATCTCCGGGGAGCTTAGATATAAGTTTTACAGTAGTAACAGAGTTTATTTAATAATTTTCAAGACAAAGTATTCCATATTTTCATACTTTATAAACTTTATAACTTTATATAGCTTATTAACAGCTAGATGGTTAAAGTACCGGTGTAGTTAACGTATCTTCAACTTGGTTCAATTTAATATAATTATTTTCGAGCCTTAAGGATAAAACTATAAGTGCCTCTACTTCAAGGCAAATAAAAACCTTTCGCTGTTTTTAACTAGTTTGCCTGCGTTAACGTCAAATTTAATGCTCAAGGTCTTTATTTATTCAAAAGAAGACGAAAAGAGGTAGGGGACTTAAAAATATGAAACTTAATTGCTCCTATAATAGTTTAAACTATCGTTATCACTAGTGATGATAGTCATTCGCCTGGTTTAAAGCCAAATTAGACTTTACTAGTACTGTAACAGTTGATTTTAGTAGCTGCAGTGATTTTTCTCCATCATGACACATACTACAAATAGCCCTCTATCAAATAATTTATTACCCTTATATCTAATACAATACCTTAAAACGTGTGGACCGAATAACGATTACGAAGATGAAAGGTATATAAAGGGTTAAGGGTTTAGTCATAATAAAGATAAGGGTTTTTAATACCAAAACAATATAGGAAGACGCAGTTGGTTAATTACTAGGCCGCGTTAAAAATGTTGTTTTTATGCCACTTATTTTTCCTGAGGGTATTACCGCCGTTAATTAACTCATCGCCTTTGAAGTTAATAATTTAATTTAAGTAGTTTTGTTAAAAAGTAGTGATGCATTAGATATAATATATTACGTTTTTATTATTTCGCTTGGCTAGGGGGTACCGAGTGAACTAGTATACAAACTTACTACAAATCGAATATCTTTTACTATCATCACAATGATAGTACTTACGGTTAATAGTTCCGCCTAAATCTTAGCCTTATTGGAGTTAACATAGTTATTGCTTTTTGTCTGTGGTTGGTAGGCCAGACATTCAATGTTAAGAGTGTCTATAGCTATACTTGCAGTCGATATAATTAACTACCATAAGGTCTTTTTCATTTAGGTTAGGGAAGTGACCAACTTAGAGGTACATACTAAATGATTTTAACGTGAGCGTTATTATAGTGTCGAAAGAGGAATGTAAATAACTAAAAAAACCTTCGCAAGTAGTATCTGAGCGTCATAAAACGTATTCGAACTCGCTAACGCTTATAACTACTACCTGTACCTGTTCGCGAAATGTAGTTTCGCTAGCGTACGCTTTCCCTATTACTTTCTGGAATAACATCAACTTGTCGATCGTTTAATTAAACACATTGATCGGTGTTTCCTCTTTTTTATTCTCGGTTATTATCGTTGTCCCCCTCGTGTTAACCCAATTTATATAGTATTGCATAAAGTGGATGTTATATTCGAATTAGCCTTTTACATCGCTGTAAATCTCGCGAAATGTAGTGACCCGAGTAAAAAAGGTTGGGTAATAGTTTTTAGTGTGTTTTGTAAGGATTTCAGGGAATAGTGAGTAAAAAACTAAAAGGGGAATTTCCATCAATTTGCAAATGTTTAGGAAAAGATTTATCTTAGTATCGAAGAGATTATAAGGCTTCTCATTATACTTCTTTATATCGTCTCAAATATTAGGGAAGTCCGTAAGGAATTTGTAGTTAATATTAATCATTTTATTAGGTTTTGGGGGCAGGTTGCGATAATTATTTCAGTATTTATCGTTGTTTACTGGTAATCTAAGCCTTTAAGCTTTCAAGACATATTATTAAGGGTAATTACCAATTATTTGACCCAAGGGGTAAAGTCTTATGGTTAGATCTATAGTGGGCTTTCGCGTATAGACAAACCTATCGTAAAAAGGTTTTTTAAGGGACTTGTTAATTGAATTTCTGGGGGGGGGGGGGTAGGTATTTAAATTTTTTAAAAGGCTTGTCGATTTTCTTTAATTAACTTGTGTAAAGAGTTAACGTTAATACTTTTAACTCTATTAAAAGCTATTGCTTTATATACTCTGCCACCGCTAAAGGCATACTACGCGCCGTTACGTAAAGGTGTTAGATTTCTAAGCAGGTTAATAGGTTCCTTATTGTGCATACGTAAAGTGGATTAACTTAGCTCAGGGTAAAAAAAAGGTCCCTCAAATCGCATATAAAGGCGTTAAGATTTTTTAATATCCTTTCCCTTAAACCGTAGGTTTTAAGAGTATTCTTTAAGTTAAGTTAATTCGAAAAGTGTTTTCACTAGTTTAGTAAAGCTTTTTTTCAAGTCGTAAATCCCTTGGCTTTTAATTTTAGCTTTTAACCTTAACCTAATCCCTTTTTAGACCTTTTTTACGTGTTAATAGTCTAGTTGTTGAAGACGTAACGAAAGTTTCGAAAAGCGCGGTTACCGAGGTAAGTTTTTCGCCACCGTCTTGTTTTACTATGTAATAACCGACGGAGTTAGCTAGGTACCCTTCGGTTAAGTTTTCGTCAACGTTTTCTCTCTAAAAGTTATTATTGTAGTATTTGGTAAAAGCAGCTCCAAACGCTTTAATTGCTTATTTTTTAACGAGGTAAGTGATAACTTTAAATTTAGTGTTAGCGTTAGAGATCTTTAAGTTCTGGTCTATGTAGGACTTAGTAGGCGTGTAGAGAAAAGGACTTGGTACTTTGGTGGGAAATTTGCGACTGGGTGTTTGGTTACGTAACGTGTTTTTTTTGGTGCGACTTGGCGATTCTTGGTGCTTTCGCTTAAAGCAGAAAACTTAACGATTGAATTAGCGTAGGTAAACTGAAAAGAATAAAATAGAGGTAAAGGTTTGGTGTAAAGGGTAAGGTTGCAGGTCTTTTATTAGTGGTAAAGGTTATTTGGCGTAGGGATTTAGTCTTTTTTCTTGTAGTAATAGTAGCACCCGCAGTAATACTAACTTAACCGTTTGCCAACTTTCCGAACTTTGAGACTTTTGATAATCAATCTCAACATCTTTAAGAAAAATCTTTGGTGAAGATTTCTTGGTATTTTCTATGGCGATACCGTCGCTAACTTCCAGATTGCCGTTGTAAACTGACGCAACCTAAAAATTACTCTCTATTTTCCTGTTGTTGTAGACTAACGTAGTACTAATAGAGGCTTTTCGCAAAAATCTTTCTTCTACTCTAACCACTGTAACTGTAAAGCGTAATCGGAAAGTAACTTCTTCTTTAACTTAGCTAATCTATGCTTAACCCAATAAGTACTGATCAGTGTTGGTAGAGCCTTAGATCGTTGTAATATTGTTGATTCGAATCGTGGTCGAAGTATCAGTAATATTGAATTGGTTAAGTGATAGATGTATTGTTTTAGGTTTGGCAGAACGCTAGCTGGTTTGCACTATAATATGTATGGCCAATTGCTTTGCCTATGCCTTAGAGTGAAGTGCAGCGTACTGCACTCGACTTACACCTAATTTTGTAACTCCAAAAACGATAAACTCAACTTTCAATATAGTCAACTTCACTTACAATAAAGTTAGCCTATTACACTGCATGTAGTACTATTCCAACATTTTATAATTATCCTCTGGTTTTTGCCTTTTTCTTTGAAAAATGAATCCTCAGTAAATTATAAATGTTAAAAAAACTATTAAAAACCTTAGTTAACCCTCTTCGAAAGTTTTTTGTGTTAACAAATATGTATTTCACAGCTTTATGGGTTAGAAATATGCACCCAAAAAAGATTTACAAATAAATGTATTTCGAGTTTGTATTCAGTATAGTATACGATTCGTGAAAGTTCTATTAGAAAACGAAAGGTAAGTTATATAGATGAAGTCGTTTAGTCTTTATTAACGGGCGGCTAAATACTAACGCCCGATATCGCCTTTGTTTTATCGGTATTATTATCGGTATTTTAAGTTTTTCGTATCCGTTTTTAGACCTAAACTTACATATAAACAAGGTTATAAAGGAATTGTTCAAAGTCTATTTAGCGTTAGACGTTTAAAACTTGAGTAAGTCGAAGTATTTGTGAACCGCTTCCTAAGTTTTATTAAATAGGGAAAAAGTGTATAAACATAGGTCGTTGCCGTAAAATAGTTAATGAAAATTCGATGCGTTACATAGAAAAAAGGTAGAAATTCGAAGCGGGGTAGGTTTTATATTAATTACCTCTATATGTTCCAGCGGTTTACGGGTTATATCACGTTTAAACAAGAAGTGTGATTTTCAAGTAAGTTTTCGTGTTAAAAGGGGAACGTGGAAAATATAATTAAAGCACGGGTAGGGAATACAATTGAAGGTGATTAAAAGGTTTATCGAGGTATTTAAGCGAAACTTAATAAGTTAATCGAAATAAGTAAAAAAAATCTGGGTAAAGATAACGACGAAAACTTCAAGGATATATTCGTGTAATTCACCATAATTTGATTCTCGCTAATATTATATTGTTTTATATTTAGTACCTGTAAATTAAAAACTTTTACATAGGTTCGTTTCGTAACGTAAAGTGTAAAATGTTAAACGCGTTTACTAGCTAAACATAAAAGCCCATCGTTATATTCGGCTAAATTATAAATTAATCTAAAAACGTCGAATGTCACGGTATTAGAAAACTTTAAAAGCGACTTTAACGTAAAGTATACATAATTTATTAATTTAACTAAAACCTATCGTTTCGATAAGTTATTAAACAAATATCGGCTGGCTTAAGGTTCATTACGAATTTATAAGTTACTTTTAATGTAGTATTTCGGTTTTGTTTCACTGTCGTCATCGATAATATCAAAAGCTTTCGATTGAAAGTTAAGGGTTTATTATCTTAAAAGCGTATTTGAAACGATTTAAATAAATTAGTTTATATAAAATCAAGGTTATTTCTCCTTCTAAATATTAAGTTTAATACTATGAAAGTTTCGTATACGTATTATAAAGTCTTTATCGTAAAGTTTACTTCATTTTTCAAAAGAATTATTTAGTTTATAGTTTTCAAGAAGGAGTTTAACGTCATTACCAATTGAAAAAGATTTCGAAAGGGAATGTCGTTTATCAGTGGTTTTTTTTATGTTATTACACAGTTGTTATTACGGATTATAAAAACTTTAAAACTTCACAAATACATTAAACGAAATCTATAGCTCGTGCATATAGTATTATAGCTAAAATGATGAAACGTTATACTGGTTATATAAAGTCGATATAATAATTGTAAATTATTAGTTAAAACCGATAATAGTCATATCCTCATTATTTAATATTAATCAATAATCAAGTAGTAAACGGCTTTCATTAAATTAGATATAAACGGTAGAGTAACGTAAATATGTTTAAACCTTTTAATTATTATATTCGGTTAAACCATTGGTTTCGTGGTAAAAAGTAGTACCTCAGCGTTGTTTCATCCCCATTAAGTTATAAAAGCGTTTTTGAAATTTACTAGTCCAATTCGATCCCCGGTTATTAACGATCGTATGAAAAAATCCGTAAAGTTACCAACAATAGTTTCAAAACCGCTTTACGTAAGTTCTGGCATTTATAGTGGTTATAGCCTTAAGGGTAACGGCTTTACTTAAATGATCCGTAATAACTATAAATTAACGTGGGTTACTAACACTTTTTTAGGCTGGGTTAATTATAAAATTGAAAGAAGGTTTGTTTTAAATTCGTTTAAAAACCGAAAGGAGTTTAGGAAGTTCCTTTCTATGGTATTTCTAACAAGTCGTACGTTTATGAATATCGTAATTTGAGTAAAAACTGCGGATTACGCGATGTAGGTCGAGTTAAAAGTACGTTTTAAAAAGGATAATAATGATACCACCGCAACAAGGGTGGCTAGTAAAAAGTAAATCGTAGGTAACTTAAATTAATGCAGTAATAAACAGCTTATATATAAGTACTTAAATAAGGTTTCAAAACCGAAAAACCTTATCTTCATTTACTAAATATTTAGAAATTAGAAACTTTAACAACTAGTCATTATTAGTATAAATATCCGTAGTAAAATATCAATCGCTTATGCGTATTATACGAATTAATTGGAATTAAGTGGTATCGCATATAATAACAGCGTTTTAGCAATTTTAAAGATTAATATTAGTAAAAAGTTCGCAATCTTTTAGAATGAATTCGCCGGTAACAGTTAACCGAAATATATATATATATGAAAGCAGCTTGAAAGTAGCCTATTCGGTGCATAATAATTAGAATTTTCGCCCTAGAAAGCGTAGGTTAAAAAGACCGTTTAAAATATTCTAATCTAGCTATGACAAAGTAGTGAGCCCTATATAATTTACCTCTTTATTGTATAATAATTCAAAACGAAATTAGAAAAGGTGTTTATACTAACGAACATATCGTTTAAAACACCATCATGTAATTATAAAATATTTCAAGTTTTTATAGTTTATTCAAATTGTAAACAGGCATATAGTGCCCTAAAGCTCCGCGTTCTATACTTTTAAACAGCTTATAATCCCGAGTAACTTCTTATTATATATTTCGTAATTATATTAGTGTTATAACCTAAAGACCAACTGCAGGTTATGAAACAGGCCAGCGGTTGGCTGCGCTATTAAGAGCCTGATGTCAAATACATCAAGCGAGGAACACATATTATGTAAGCTAACCAGGGTTAGGGTTAGCCGATGGATCGCTAGGATAGTAAGTCGATCTAGCAGATTCATAGATCGCTAGGATAGCAAGGCAATCCAAACGATCCAGTACTGAAGATAGTATGAAGACAATAGGATATAAGGACACGGTCAGCACCATAGATAGCATTTCCTTCATAGCTCTTCAGTTGTCAATCTAAATATTCAGTCTATACACCTGAATAGCCTAATGGCTAGTGATTATTCTACAGCACGAACAAACATCTTCTTGATATTGCACCTTTGTTACCTCTACTACCTTACTGCTAACATAAACCCCCTGACACCTTCTATTTACTCACGGGTATTTAGTGTGATCATTACATAATACTAAGAAAGGTGCTAGTGTTAATAGGAAACATAGTTACTATTAGTTGAATTAGAAGGGGAAAATCCAATAGTTGTGCCTACAGTAAGCTTACGCGTAAAGCTATTATTTCCCTAATTTAGCTATTAAAGCTAGATGTATTAAAAGTCTTAGGGGAAAGAAGCTTAAGGGTTTCTATCGAAGTGATCTTAGTAATACTTCTTTAAGTGTTAAGAGGTACATCGAGGTTCCTACTTAATTAACTAATAAACTTAAGGACTTGCGACGTATACGTTAATCAATTTTCAATGATTAGTGGTATAAAACCATTGATTTTATATAAGGGGGTTTGAAAAACTTATCTAAGTTTAAATAAGGTCTTACGAATTCATATAATGGAGTTAAGAGATATTATTGCTAGCAATATCTTTACCTTTTTCTCGAATTCATTAAGGGTTATTATCTATTACATATTCGTATAATAAGTTAAAAAGATTACTATCTTTCCCATTTCTTATGAGTAGGTCAACCCCTTTACTAATTAGTTCACTTTTTAACCTAGTTTTAACTTACCTATTTATTGCCTTTCACATATCAAAAATCCATTCATCAAACCATTCGTAAAACTTTTCGAAAACGATAAATCCTGTATTACGTCCGGTAAAGTCCAAATCGAGTATGTAATAGCTAATATAATTCGTAAGATACTTAGAAATAAAGTTTTTTTCGGGGTCTATATATCAAAGGTGATTATTAAAATGCTTAACAAACGTAAATCCCAAGTTTATACTTTCCTCTTTTCGGGAAAGATCGATAATAACGTTAATTTTGACGTTGCTTAAAACTATCGTAACGAAGATTTCAAAATGTAGGAGAGAAAAAAATAGTGGAAAGTAGTAAGTTATAGGTTTACTATTAAAGTTGGTATATGTTCAAAGTCGTAAAACTTAATCGTTTTAATGACTTGAAATTTACAATAATTTTACCCGTAATAGTAGTACTAATTTACCCGTTTTCCAACTTACCAACTTAGTAATTTTCAAGGCTTTTAGGTGGTTCATCTTAACGCTTTTAAAAAGAATTGATAAAAAGTTATTAGTATTTTCAATAGTGATACCGTCAGCTACTTATAGAATTCCATGAATGACTAAATAACCTATAGGTTTTCACTTCTTGCTATCGCGAACAACTACATAACTTATAGGGGCTTTTAGTAAAAAAACCTTTCTTTTACATCATTGAAACAAAGCGTAATAATAAGAAAGTAACTTTTTCAGTCACCTAGTTTATTTGCACCTAATCTAATTAAAACTAATCAGTGTTGTTAGGCCTTTATTATTACAATGTAATCAATTCAAATTACTGTATTCGAAGTGATTAATACTGTATTAAAATTGGTTCTGGTTAATAACTTGTAAGTTCTAAGTTCAGCAGGCTACCAACCGATCTATACGCTAATTTATATGGTCAAATGATTTGACCTATGCACTACTATAAAGTGAGAACCTACTGTACTGCACTTGCAGTTAATCCCATAAATTGCAGTTAATTTTGTAGTTAGTACAATCAATTTAACTAACAGTTTACTTGACTTGACTTTACTACTGTTGACTGCTATTCCCAAAACTAGTGATAATAATGTTTTTTATTCGCCGGAAATTTTACAATTTATATTTCCGATTATATTATTATTAATGTTGTTATTAATATTCATAATATCGTAATAATATAAATAACATTCTATTATAAATTGCTAGTTTAAAGTATTTAATAATTTAATTATATCGATTATAAAAATTTTAGCAACTGCTATTCACTTCGTCCAACCTTATTAAAATAGGGTAGGACCTAAGTGAAAAGAGGTGGTAATGTGATCAATTAAAGTAAGAAAAGGGGTAATGAAAACGACGAAGAAGGTATATATAAGGGGTATTGGTAGGCCTTAGATATTGCAACGTTGTCAATTCGATTGGTCGAAGTAATAGTAGTATTGCGTAGTTAGATGGTGGATGTATTGTTTTAGGTTTAGTAGACTGCTAGCTGGTCTACACTGTAATCTGTATAGCCAATTACTTGGCTCGTGCCCCAAAGTGAATTGCAGTATGCTACATTCGACTTACACCCAATGCGGTAAGCCCGAAAACTTACCGCACAAAGCAATACACTTGCAGTACGGTTAACTTTACTTATAGCAAAGTTGACATACTGCCTTACATGTAATACTATTTCAACACTGACGGCTTTTTAGTTTGTACGCGCGCACGCTAGTGTAACTAACCAAATCTTTCCGGTTAACGCTAAATAGCGGCCTCATACCCCCTATTAATTCCAATTTACTTTCCTATTATATTGCACCCAATTATATGTAAATTAACTTCATTTGACCTCAATTGCTCCGCCGTTCCAAGGTTTAAGTTTATCAACTCCCACAAAAAGTTTTTTCGCCACAGCCAGCCCTTCGTAACTTTAATTATGTCACTCAAACAAATCACCATTATCAATCCCCTGGTAATCTTCCAATCTGTTAACATATCCCTGTCCACCTTCACGTGATTTGAGTTTTCCGGGAGGCTTATCCACGTAGCTCTCGATACGTATAGTTAGTTTGTTATTGTCTACAAACCTTTTTAGTGCTTTATTTAACGTGTCCTTCATCATAGCATTTGTAAGATTATCTTTTCCATCGATTTATCGGAACTCTTTAATCTCCCTCCTTTCGTAGGCCTCTCAGAATGCCATTACGTCGATTATCAAGCGTTTTTTGCTGGTGGTTCCAAGCTTTAACAAGCACTTAAAAAGACTCCTCGAGTCGGTATAAATCACCACCAGAATAGAGGGAATCTTTAACTGCCTAGTAATAATGTTAAGGGTTTTCCACAGTTTTATACTCACATTAAAACCCGTTATTATGTCGTAAACCTTTAAAGCCAATACGTTTCGTATAATCCTCTTACACTTAACGAAGGTTTAGTAAATTAAGCTACCAGTAAAGCTAACTTATTTTTTCCGCCTATCTTCGTTAATAAAGATTATGAAAAAGCCGATCTGTAAAGATAAATCAGTGTTATTTGTAAAAGACCCGTCCGTAAAAATCATGAGCTTAGCCTTTGATAGGTCGATTAAAATTATATTAATCCTGCGATCTAAATTCTGTATCTGCCATTTCAGCCTCTTATTTAATCAATCAAAGTTTTTATCCATTAGTGTTTATGACTACGTTGCAATGGATAGGTCGTATAAGGCTTCCAGTTGATATAAGAGGGCAATATAGCTACCTCGTACACGCTATTCTAAATACCATTAAGTCTTGGCCTTATCAATCTTGTCGATTATAGCAAAAATAACGCCCTAACCCTTTTGGCGAAATCTTAGGCCGGAATTAACACCAAACATACGAATTAACGATTTATTAAAGTTAAATTAGTTATTTTCTGTCAATGTTATCACCGGCTCATAATTTCAGAACTTGGAGTTTTCAATAGCTCGCTATTCCTATGCTATAAAGCTAGCCATTCCGACAAAAAGGGTATCGTTAATTTACATGCCTACTATACCGAAGTCTTTTTTTTTTTTACGTTACCAATAAAAACGGATCGTATATTAAAGACTTTATCGCCAGAAGAACCTTAAAGTACGACTAATAGGTCAAAAACCAATGGACGCCTGCCTCTACTAATCCATATAATAGTTTAACATACCGTATTACCGTTTCTAATAGGTAGATAACACAGAGTTCCTATGGAAATTTTAATAATATAATCCGTTGTAAGTCCGTTACTAATTGTATATAAACTTACGTGATATTACGGTCATTAAGTGTAAACTTACCTTTAGTATTAATTAGCAAACTTGTTACTAGAGCAACTACAAAACGTTAATTAATTTTCCAAATTGTTGGCAACTACGTAAGGATCTAGTCCTTACCTTTATCGCTGTATCTTTAAACGATTAACCGTAACTTTTTATACGGCCGCACTGTAATCTTACCCTTAACCTCGTAAATAATCTTTGATTTAAAAATCGTAATTTTTAGGTCTTAAAAGTTAAATTTAACCTTTGATACAAATTATACCACACCTCTAGTTAATAATCAGTAGATTTCAACCTTATCATTTTCCTCAAAAGGTTTACCGAAAGTCTTAATAATCCCTTATACTTTAAGTTTTACTACTAAGTCTTTGTCATCCTTCTTTCTCTACTTACTTAAGCAGTATTATAGGTACGACCTGGTGTATATTTCTCCTCTTTAATGTTATTCTTCTTTGGAGCTCGTTCGTGCCGGCAGCTTTTCATTAACTTGTCGATAACGGACAGGGGAATTTCGTATTAATTCAGTCGTTTAACTTAAAGGTTTTTATCGCTAGTAACCCTAATATAAGGCTTAAACTAAATAGTCCGGAAAAACATAAGTCCGTTAACAATTTTAACAACTACTTTAAAGTTCGCGATATTTAATATCTTGTACGGCCCCTTCCATTTTTCCGGCCTCCATCCTACGAGGACTTCACTTTATAATAGCAAAGAAAACACGTCAATTATTATAGGCCCGTTTTTAGTATTAAGGGAATTATTAACTTAGCGTCGTACCGATTCCTTTTGCAATTCCCTTAAAGCTTCGTTATAAGCCGTCATACGTTTTTAAATACTTGCTGAAGGCAGAGGTTCACTCGTTAAGCGTAGGTATGGTCTAAAGACTAATAGCGTTAACACTGGACCGTTAGGGCTTATAGTATCGTTCAAACCTTTCACTGCCATTTATAAATATACCTCCAAATCCGTAAAATTTCCAATTTCTAAAGTAAGGATACTATACGCTCGGCGAAGTAAGGCGTATACCTTTTCAACCTTCCCAATGCTTCAATAGGCTTTCACAGGTACCTATTTGTATTAGATACCTATTATCTTGGTATTTTCCTGAAACCTCGCCGCCGCAAAGTTGGTACCAGTATTGTGGATGACGATTTTAAGTTGATATAGGTACGTGTTAATCTATAACATCCTTAATGTTTCCTACATATCCTTTACCAAAAGGGATTTTAAGAACTTATCTCCGTGAAAAGATGTTACAGAGTTAACTACGTGAAAAACAGGATTATTATATAAGTAAAATACATTAACAAAAATCTTAAAGTTAAAGTCTTTATCGTCTTTTAATATAAACTTAAATCTCTGGGGGGCTTAGATATACGTTTAGCAATAATATCAAAGCCTTTTAATGGCTTTCAAGACAAAGTATTCTATATCGTTATCTTCTGCAGATTTCAAGACTTAATACAGCTTGTTAATAGCTAGGTAGTTAAATCGCCGGTGTAATTAACGTATCTCCGGCTCTATCAGATTAAACACCACTATTTCTAGACTTTAAAAATAAAATTATAAGTGCCTCCATTTAAAGTCGAGTGAAAACCTTTGGCCAATTTTAACCAGTTCGTCTACGTTAACATCCACATTAACTTTAAGGGTCTTTATATACTTCAAACAAAGTAAAAAAAGGGTAGAAGATTTAAGGATATGAAACGTAATTACTTCTACAATAGTTTAAACTACCGTTATATCTAGTAACAATAGTTATTCGCCCGGGATAAAGCCAACTTTGGCCTTACTAGTATTATAACGATCAATTTTAGTAGTTGTAGTGCTTTCCCTTTGCAGTGCCATATACTATGAATAGTCTCCTATATAGTACCTTACTATCCTAGTGTCTGGTATAATGTCTTAAAACGTGTGGTCTGTGTAACGATCGCGAAAGTTAAAGGTATATAAGGGGTTATAGGTATAATTAAGGTAAAGGTAAGGGTTTTTACCACTTAAACGGTATAAAAAGGTATAGTCGGCTAGTTATTAGGCTGCCATGCCAGAAGTAATATCTTTGTGTTATTTGATTTTCTTGGAGGTATTAGCGGTGTTAATTAATTCGTTACCTTTAGTATTTATAACCTAATTTAAGTAATCTTATTTCGAAGTAATAAGATACTGGACGTAATAGATTGTTTTCATGTTATTACGTTTGGTGGGAAGGTGGCGAGTTAACTAACAACTGGTATTACCATAGATCCAATATTTCTTACCACTATCACGACGATAGTATTTGTAATTAATATGTCCGTCTAAATATTAATAACTTTAGCGTAGGTTTTACCTTTAATTTAGGGCCGAGGTTAATAAACCTAACCTTAAGCGTTATAGGCGTAAGTACTTGCGGTCGACGTAGTTAACCACCGTAAGGTCTTCTTTTACGTTAGGGAAGTTGTCGGCTTGGGTGTATATACCAAAGGAGTTTGGTGTACGTATTATTATAATGGTAAGCGAGAAACGTAACTGATTAAAAAAGCCTTTACAGGTGATATTTAGGCATTATAAGGCGTATTCGAATTTACTAACGCCCGTGACAGCTACCCGTACCTGCTTGCAAAGTGTAGCTTCGCCAACGCAGGCCTTACCCATTACCTTTTGACATATTATTAGCTTGTCGAGAATTTAATTGAAAATATATATTAGTAATTCCTCCTCTTTTTTCTTTGCCATTATTATAGTTCATCGCGTGATGGCCTAGTCTATATAGTATTGCATAAGGTAGACGTCGTATTCGAAGTGACCCTTTATAATATCGTCGATCTTGCGGAACGTAGTGGCGTTGGTTAGGAAAGTTAGGTAGTAGTACTTGGTGTTCCTTATGAGTATTCCAGAAAACAGTAAGTAAAAACCAGAAAGGGGTATCTCCATTCACTTGCAAATATTCAGGAAAGGCATTATCTTGGTATCGAAAAGGTTATAAAGCTTTCTGTTATACTTTTTTATATTATTCCAGATCTTAGAATAGTTTATTATCAACTTTTAATCAATGTCAACCATCATAATAAGTTTTGGAGGAAGGTCGTAATAGTTATCCTAAGCTTAGTCAGTGTTTTTTGACGGTTTAAATCTTAGATGTTTCGAAGCCCGGTGTTAAGGGTAATTGCTAGTCGCCTGTCCCGAAGAGTAAAGTCCTATAATAGGGCTTATAGTAGGTTCACGCGCGTAGGTATATCTAAAGGAAAAAGGTTTTTAAGGGTCTTGGCAATAGATTTGCTAAGAGACGATGGGTAGTTGAAGGTTTTAAAAAGCCTGAAGATCTTGCTTAATTAACTGGTATAGAACGCTAACGTTAAAACTTCTAGCCACGTTAGAAGCTGCTGCTTCACGCACTCTGCCATCGCTAAGAACGTACTCCGTACTATTACGTGGTGGTACCAAATTATCGAGCAGGTTAATGGGTTTCTTATCGCCAACGCGTAAAAAGGCTTAACTTAACTAAAGATGAAAGGGAGGCCCTTTAAATCGAGTGTAAGGGCGTTAGAGTTCCTTAATAGCTTTACCCTTACCTTAAGGGTTTTGCGGGTATTTATTAAGTTGGGCTAGCTTAAAAAAGATTTTTACCATCCCCTTTAAAACCCTATCTAGTATATAAATATCACGCCTTTTAACTTTTATTTTCAACCTAACCTTGACGTGCTGTTAGATTGTCTTCTATATATCTGGTATCTAGTAGTTAAAAAACCCGCGAAAGTCTTGAAAAGCGTTAATGTCGCGGCTAAACTCTTTACTTACGTTAGTTTCAAGAATGTATTAATCAACGTAATTAGTTAGGTAAACTTTAGTAGAGGTTTCGTTAACATCTTTGGTCCAGAGCTAATCGTCGTATTGGTTAACAAAAACTGATTCGAGGTTTTTAATTATTTCTTTTCAGGTAGAGTTGGCAATATCCTCAAAGTAAGCGCTAGGGGTAGACATCTTAACAGACGTGTAGGACGAAAAACTTGGTGATCTTAACGTAAAGTCGCGTAGGAACTTGGTGACTTAGCAACTTGGTGACTTGGCGTAAGGTCGCATGACATAGCTTTCTTAGCGCGGTTTGGTGTTTTCGCTTGGAGAAGCGAACTTAACGATCGGCGTAGCGTGAGAAGTAAAAAATAGTGAAGTAAGGCAAAGGTTTGGTGTAGTGGGTAAGGTCAAAGGTCGGTGGTGGTGTTAAAGGTCGAAGGTTGTTGTTTTGGCGTAAGGACTTAGTCGTTTTTGCAGTAATAACACCTGTAGTAGTATTAACTTAGCTATTTACTAACTTAGCGAACTTTGAGACTTTTGACAGTTAATTTCAACGTCTAAAAAAAAGATTAATGAAAATTTCTTGGTGTTTTAGATAGCGATACCGTCGCTTACTTTTAGATTACCGTTGGAAGACTAACGCAACCCAAAAGTCTTCTCTATTTTCCTGCCGTTGGAAGACTGTTGTAGTATTAATAGAGGCTCTTCACAAGAATCTTTCCTCTACCCTAGCGATAAACGCAGAGCGTAACCGGAAAGTAGCCTTTTCCTCTATTAGCTTATCTGTGCTTAACCTAGCAGTTAAACACTGATCAGTGTTAGTAGGCCTTAGACGTTGCAACGTTTTCGATTTGATTGGTTGAAGTAATAAGTGTATTGTAGTAGTCAGATGGTGGATGTATTATTCTAGGTTTGGTAGACCGCTAGCCGGTCTGCACTGTATTTTATATGGCCAAGTGTTTAGACTAGAGTGAAGTGAAGCGTACTGCACTCGACTTACAACTAATGCGGTAAGCCCGAAGACTTACCGCACAAAGCAATACACTTGCAGTATGGTCAACTTTACTTACAGTAAAGTTGACCTACTACTCTGCATATAATACTATTCCAATAACGGGTTTATTTTTAATCTAATTCGTATTCTTATTGTTATTTTCATTTTCATTGTTATTTTCATTGTTATTTTCATTGTTCTTGTCATTGTTCTTGTCATTGTTCTTTGTTATGACCCAACATCTGCAGGGCGCACCAGCGGCGGCCCCGCAGCAGATAACGAAGGAAATCGATTGGACACAGCCTCTCGGCAGGCACCAGGGATCCACAACAGACACACCGTACACAAGGGTTAGGGTCAGCATGGTGTGAGACTCGATGGACTCGGTATCGAGCCAGTCGAGCTGCACACCGGGACTCGATGGACTCGACGTCGAGCCAGTCGAGCCTACACTGAAGACGTATGAAGGCGCGGATATATAAGGACACTTTCATTACCAAGATAGATAGTATTTCCTTCATAGCTCTTCAGTTGTCAATCTAAGTATTCAGTCTACCCTGAATAGCCTCACGGCTTCTGATCATCACTCGCACGAATACAGTCTTGATATTGCACCTTTTGTTACCTCTGCTACCTTACTGCTAACATAAACCCTCTGAACACCTTCTACATACTTACGGGTATTTAGTGTGATCATTACATTCTTGTCATTGTTCTTGTCATTGTTCTTGTCATTTTTCTTGTCATTGTTCTTGTTATTGTTCTTGTTATTATTATTGTTATTATTATTGTTGTCGTTGTTAATTCCTCCGCTGCTGGAGGAAGACTGGCATGCTAGTATAGTATGATGGATTCCTAATACCGCCGCAGTCGAGACCTACGTAACGCCGCCTTTTACCGCTTTGATAACGGCATGTAAAGGTAGCCAAAAGGCTATTAAACGATTAACAACTTAGTGATAATGACGACGATAAAAATACACCCGTTTTTACGTTTTATAACTACTATTCATTAATTATTTACCTTTACATGCATTATTAACAAAGATTTTGACAAGTATAACAGGTGTATTTTATGTTTGACCCCCCCTTTCTTCGTATAAAACCCGTCGTTTAATCCTATTTAAAGGAATCGAATATAATTTATATAAGTTCGAGTTTAAAAATAGCTTAAAGTTAATAAAAACGAGGGAAGATTTAATAAAAGCGCAAATGGGAGCCGATAAACCAGGAGCGAAAAACGCAAAGTTAAAGAAAGAAAACTTAAGGGCGTGTTTAGGCTTCGAAGACTTTAAAGGGCCCGTTAAAAACGCGTAACAGTAATAGTATGTAAAATATATAATAGCGGCTCATTTGTAAGCCGTTTTCTTTTTTTTTAAATGTGGATATTATTTACATTAATATAAAACCTTTTATAAATATCGAATTATAAAATATAAAGGTTAGTTACTATTATAAGATTATTTTATTTAGGGGTTGTATTGATATGTGGTTCCTTTTATTTAGAGATGCGACGTATATGCTACCGTATATATATAGAGGCTCCCTTAACAATGACTACAACACATCGCGCGACGCCTATGCACTATTGCATATGTTTTTTATTTACGCCCTTCATAGAGGCTTTCACCTTACCATTTTACTTTATAGGGTTTTCCTCCCTTTAGAGAGCATATATAGTAATATTATTGGCGCAAGTAAGTACCGAATTGGGATTGAGACGGCTACTTCTTACGGCATGACTATTACAATTTACATACCTTCAAGTCTCTAAACTATAGGATATCCTAAGATCTTGATTGGAGGGATAGTGAGGAGGTATAGCGGCTTATATTAGCCCCGTCAACCTATTATTACGATCCCTCCCGCTAGTATCTACAGGTATATTTTGAAGCAGGCAATATAATATTTGCAGTTGGTAATAACCAGTGATAGTGTAATATAAAAAAAGGTTATGAATATAGTTTTATTGTAACGAAGGTTTTATTGTATTTCATTTGATTTCGTCTTAAATAAACGATATATAGGCTTTTATACAAATAAAGTTTTTTTTAACAATATTTTATGAAACTTAACAGCATACGCAATTATACCATATTCCACCTCTGCCTTTTTTATAAGCCTTTTTTTTGTATTTTTACTTTCTAAAATCCCCTTTTAAGGAATTATATAGTTGTATCCCCAGTGCAAGTAGGTGTTGGGCGGGAACTAATCCAGCCACGCCTTTCAGCCCGACTAAAGTTGCAGTTCATACGCCTACAAGCCTTTAAATTATAGGATACTCTAAGGCCTTGCTTAAAAGGATAGCTTCAGAAGCTTGGAGCTTATACAGGACCGATAAGGACTTAGGTTACGATTCTTCCCGCCGGTAGCTACAGGATTGCTTCGTAGCAGCAAGTGTCACACTTTATAGAAGGCGTTGCCCGGTGATGGTAAAATACTTAAAAATAAATAAAAAAATGGGTGGCACTTGAGTTGAATCTCTACTTTAGGCAGGCGGCAGGGTAGTAGGGGGGAAGTTTAGCAGGGGTTCCGTGCTTCTACCTTATCCTCATCCTCATCGTTATCGCATATATTCCCCTTCCACTTGAAATTTGGCGGCAGCTGGTTTTCAAAAGTTTCGACTCGATTCCTAAATTATACCCAGCTTTCAATCATCAACAGCCGCAAGTCCTCCCTTGCCAGCACCACAAAGGAGTCACTTCTTCATCATGGGCAGAGGAAAGGTGTGCATCTAGTATCCAACATCCCTTTTGCAATCACCAGCAGAAGCTAACCCCAAACAAGCGTGCAAGAGGTGGCGGTAGGGCCGGTGGCAGCGGCGGCGCTCGCAACCAGAACCAAATTGGAGGAGGAGGAGGAGATGCCCACAACAATCGCTACCGCGCCGACGTCGTTAAAGAACACGAAATCCTCGAGGCATATTATAACGAGCTGATCCAGCTGCCCGAGGAGGAAAAAGCCCTGTTTTGGGCAGCCCTTCGCCGAGACCTGCCCAACAGCTTCCGCTTCTGTGGCTCCAAGGGCCATGCTGTCAACGTGCAGCGCCTCCTCGAGGAGCGCTACATTCCCGATATTTCCAAGATGGACAACTACGATGGTAACCCTGTCACTCCTCCCATGCCCGTCCCATGGTACCCCGACAAACTGGCCTGGTGGATGACCACCCCCAAGAATGTTGTCCGCCGATACCCTCCCTTCGCCCAATTCCAGAAGTTCCTCGTTTCAGAAACAAGCGTCGGAAACATCAGTCGCCAGGAGGTTGTCTCCATGATTCCTCCCCTACTGCTGGACGTCAAGCCCGGCCACGTCGTGCTTGACCTTTGCGCCGCTCCCGGCAGCAAGGCCGCCCAACTGCTCGAGATGATCCACCTGGGCGAGGAGGGACGTATCCTGAAGGCCCTTCAGATGCACGCATCCGAGGATGGTCGCGACGTTCCCGAGTTCTCTGGCCTGGCGGATGTCGACATGGACGTCGACCCTGCCGATGATGGACGCGCGACTGGCTTGCTTATTGCCAACGACGTGGACTACAAGCGGTGCCACCTGCTTATTCACCAGCTGAAGCGGCTATCCTCTCCCAACATGATCGTCACCAACCACGATTCGACCCTCTTCCCATCGCTCAAGCTCCCTTCGGACGATCCGAAACGGCCCAAGTACCTCAAGTTCGACCGCATCCTCGCTGATGTTCCTTGCTCCGGCGACGGTACCATGCGGAAGAATACGGCCATTTGGAACAGCTGGAATCCCGGCAATGCACTTGGTCTCCACCAGACACAAATCAGGATCCTGAGTCGCGCCCTCCAGATGCTGAAGCCTGGCGGCAGAGTGGTGTATTCAACCTGCAGCATGAACCCAGTCGAGAACGAATCAGTCGTTGCAGCAGCCATTCAGCGATGTGGACCCGACAGCGTCGAGATTCTGGACTGCAGCAATCAACTTCCAGGCCTCAAGCGCACCCCCGGCATGACAAATTGGAAGGTAATAGACAAGGCCAACCGCATCTGGAATAGCTGGGAGGAGGTTGAAGAATTCGCTGCAGCGAAGAACGAAGGCGTCATTCCTGGAAAGGTCGTTTCTACCATGTTTCCCCCCAAGACGGACGAGACTACATCATCCATTCCTCTGGAGCGATGCATCCGTATCTACGCGCACCAACAGGACACCGGTGGCTTCTTTATCGTTGCTCTGCACAAGAAGAAGGAGTTCAAGTTGAGGCCTGAGAATTGGGAACATTTTGCCAAGAAGTCTGATTCAGATGCTGCCAAGGCTGAAGATAGCGCTGCTGATGCTCCCGAAGCTGAGGAGTTAGTGATCAAGACCAAAGATAACACTGCTGGTGCTCCTGAAGCTGAGGAGTTGGTGGCCAAGGCTGAAGATGCTCAGGAGCCACAGGACGTCACGATGGAAGACACCGAAGAGATCGAGACATCAGCAGTCACCAAAGTCGAGCAGACCGAGACGCCAGCGCTTGTCAAATCGGAGGAGACCAAGGAGGCAGAGGACATGATGGTCGAGGAAAATGCCAGCTCGCTCAAGCGACCTCACGAGGATGGCGAAGAGCAGTCACAGGCCAAGCGCCAAAACACTGACGCTGCCTCGACAACCAACGGGAACCAATTTGTCAAGGACGAGGAGAAGAGTGGCAAGGTTGCTTCCGAAACAAATACAATACCAGCCTCCGACGGTTATGGTGACAAGGCAGCAAGAAGACAGAACAAGGATCCACACGAGGAGCCATTCAAGTACCTGGCTGTCGATAACGAGGTTATCACTAATATCCAAACGTTCTACGAGATCTCGCCGCGCTTCCCATCCGATCGTTTCATGGTCCGCAACGCGGCGGGTGAGCCCACAAAAGCCATATACTACACAAGTGGACTTGTTCGGGATGTTCTGTCCGCCAACGAGAACCGCAGCGTCAAGTTCATCCACGGCGGTGTGAAGATGTTCATGAAGCAGGATTCACCATCAGCTGAGGTTTGCCGCTGGCGAATCCAGAGTGAGGGTATGCCGATTTTGCAGGGCTATGTTGGTCCGGATCGAATTGTCATCCTGCGAACTAAACAGACTCTCCGAAAGCTCCTTGTTGAGATGTTCCCTCGTATCAACGATGACCACTACAAGAATCTCGACGAAGTTGGTGAGCGCGTCAAAGACCTCGGCATGGGCTGCTTGGTTTTGCGTGTCGAGCCCGATGAATCCGACCCGGACTTCTCCGAGAGGATGGCTCTACCATTATGGAAAAGCTTCCAGTCTCTCAACCTCATGCTGCCCAAGGAGGACCGGGCTGCGATGCTGCTTCGTGTCTTCAACGATGTCTCCCCGCTTGTGAACACAGTTCTCAATAAGAAGAAGGGGGGTGGCGAGCAAGTCAAGGAGGCGGGTAGTATGCAGGCTGTCGCTCCTGACCCGGCGGCCGAGACCGAGGGCATCGCCGTGGGTCCAGAGGCGGATGTCATGATAGGTCAAGGTCAAGCAGCTGCGGCTGGGGTGAAGGACGAAACTGCCGAGGTTTAGGCGGCCTGGAGAGACTCGCCTCGAAACGGTAACTGCGCTGGTAAGCCCGTGCCGTACGGGGTCTATAGGCCTTTTTCTGATGAGGATGCCACCACCGATACACAGTCCCGCCAAGCATAAAATCGAGGATACCGACATCTAGGAGGAGTGATGATGAGGGTGATGCTGTGCGTGGCAGAGAACATCCTTTCTGGAATGCATCTGGGTCCTGCAGCGTGTATTGATCATGCTGTCCGACACCCATCAAAAAGAAGCCGCACCGGAACCTACAGCTGAAGCCGACTATTTTTGGTCCAACTACGTGGAAAGCCCATATGGCTTGGGCAGATGGACTGAAGTGGCTGCTGGAAAAGCTAGGGATCTAGCACTTTTTGAACCTATGCTGAGGGCAGCATCAAGAATTGAAACAAGAACCGTTGTACAGCCCAGAGGTGAAATGAAGTCTTCAAGTCTTCTTTTGGGAGACTTTGATCATAACACTAACTCGTGGTTAGTCTTTGTGATGAGAGGCGTGAACTTTCCCCAAGACATTTTGCTGAATCTGAGCAGTGGTCTCGATGCAACCCGACAGAGCCCAGCTTGGGCCGTGGACCGCCGACACGAGGTGACCGTCCGGCTCTAAGCTGCCAAGGCAGTACATGTGAGGCTTGGGTTCCCGAGTCACGGCAAAGAGCGAGGAGGTGGCTCTGGAAGGGCGACTCGGTTGTGGTGTCGTGACTAGGGACAGGAAGACGGCGCTTGTGTCTCGGTGGTGGTGACGGCAACCAGGCAGCCTGGCGGTGATGGGCTTGCAGTATTCACAGTGCCTACCAGGGGGCTTGACAGTTTTTTTTTTTTTTTTTGCACCATTTCAAGCTTCCTCGTGTATCTCGAAGCTCGAATTCGTCCGCCCTTTTTCAGCCCTGCACGAATACCACGGTACCAGCTATCCTCGGAAGCAGCGATGCTGTCCATGTGTTGTTTCGGCTCTAACAGCTCCCAGAGCAGTGAACCTACCTTGGTATGCCAAACCTGGACCAGTGATCTCTGGTACGGAGAGGACCAGGCTCCTGCCGTCTTCACCACACCGAGATGTATGTAGTATGTATTGTGATCTACCCGCGTTGTTGTGCCAAGTACCTGCCACGTATGTGCGAGGATCGTGGAAGACATTTGAGGACGAGTCAGCTTTGTGGGGGAGAGTAGCGAGCTCTGTGTCTGGAACCTGGAAGGAAGACAGCTAATCAGTGATCAGCGAGTATATAGGTCGTATAGGGCCGACAGTTTGTCGCCTTCTCACACTCAAGCGAAAAGGACTCTTGTTCCAAGTTCGAAGTCATGAGAGCACATAAGGGGCTGGCCAACCGATGTGGTTGGTTGGCCCCATCAAGCCCTCCTCTCATTTCTCGCTATTCAAAAGTCCACCGCATGTGGCTACTATAATAATAGTACTTACTACTATGTATGCAGGGGCCACACCCACATATCTACCATTGTGGATATCACGATAGACATACCCGATGATACCCCGGACATCACCAGGAGCACAGGGCGAGATGAACTACGAGGGATCCGAGCGGCGTTGATCACTTGGTCTGGAAGCGCTCCACATGCGGTGGAGCAGCGAAAAGGACGGGGAGCTCCAACGAGTCTTCGAACACCACACGCGTCTGCGCTTGTGATATGAAGGCAAGACGCTGCTGTAGCGAGTCCCCTGATGCGCGTCCTCGTCTGCCTCTTCTGTCTCTCCTTGCCGTGGCCGCACTGAAGGCCCGCGTCACTGTTCGTTCTACCTTCGCCCATTCATCTTTCTCCTGAAGATCCCTTCGGATCCAACCAGTTCGCTTTCCACTGATTTCCTTCGCCATATATTTATTCTCTTCTCCTTCCCAGCTGCCTATCGCCAGCGGAACCACGCAGTCCACATCGCATCGCCATCATGCGCTCCCTCACAAAGACAACACCCCTCCTCCTGGCCGCCGCGGCCCTCCGGGGCGCCTCCGCCCTGGACGCAGCAGGCTGGCGCCGCCAGAGCATCTACCAGGTCCTGACGGACCGGTTCGCGACCGGCGACGGCACGCGGCCGGCCTGCGACGCCGCGCAGGGCCGCCACTGCGGCGGCACGTGGCGCGGCGTCGCGCGCCAGCTGGACTACATCCAGGGCCTCGGCGCGACGGCCGTGTGGATCTCGCCCGTCGTGCGCAACGTCGAGGGCGCCTTCCCGCGCGGCGCCGGCGAGGCCTACCACGGCTTCTGGGCCGCGGACCTGTACGCGCCCAACCCGCGCTTCGGCACCGCCGACGACCTGCGCGCGCTGGCCGCCGCGCTGCACGCGCGCGGCATGTACCTGATGGTCGACATCGCGCCGAACCACGTCGGGCTCGCCGCCGAGCCCGGCGTCTACGACCGCTATGTCCCCTTCAACGACTCGTCGTACTACCACGACGAGTGCAGCATCGTGTGGAACGACGAGCAGTCCGAGCATCTCTGCTGGCTGGAGGGTCTGCCCGACCTGCGCACCGAGGACGACAGGGTCCGCCGGATCTACGCGGCGTGGGTCAAGGACCTCGTCGCCAACTACTCCATCGACGGCCTCCGCATCGACACCGGCATCGAGATCGAGCGCGAGTTCTGGACCGACGGCGGCGTCAGGGAAGCCGCCGGCGTCTTCATGCTGGCCGAGATCAACCACTCGGACCCCGAGCTGATCGCGGTGTACCAGCAGTACGTCGACGCGTACATGGACTACAGCAGCTGGAACTGGTACACGGACGCCTTCCAGACGGTTGGCGCCGACTTCCACGACCTCTACAACGGCACCAACCAGCTGGCGGCCATGGCCCACATCGACCCGACCGTCTTCGGCGCCTTCGTCGAGAACCACGACCAGGTCCGCTTCCCGTACCGCAACGGCGACCTGGCGCTCGCCAAGAACGTCGCCAGCTGCGCGATGCTGCGCGACGGCATCCCGATCATCTACCAGGGCCAGGAGCAGCACCTCGCCGGCGGCATCGTGCCCAACAACCGCGAGGCGCTCTGGGCCGGCGCTGCCGGCTACGACATCGCCGCGCCGCTGTACGGCTGGCTGCAGCAGACCAACAAGGTGCGCGCGGCCGCGGCCGCGGCCGACACCGCCTTCCTGACGACGCGCACGCAGGCCGTGTTCTACGACGGCGGCCCAGCGACGGGCCGCGCCGCCGTCATCGGCTTCCGCAAGGGCCAGCTGTTCTCCATGTACACGAACGCGGGCGCCGCGGCTGGCGCCGCGGCCGTGTACTACGCCGTCCAGCGCCAGGTGCACCAGTTCGCGGCCGGCGCGATCGTCGTCGACGTGCTAAACTGCGTTTCGTTCACGGTCGGGCCCCAGGGGCGGTTGTTTGTGCAGATGCCTGACACGGGGCTGCCGCGGGTGTTCCTGCCCGAGGCCCAGACCGATGGGCTGTGCAACAATGTGACGGCGGCGGTGTATGCTGCCACCCGCAAGGTTGCGGTTGATGACGGCAATGTCCTCACGGTGTCGTAAGGTAGACGTTCGGGGCGTGAGGGTCGCAGACGCTCCGTCTGGCGTTCGTCTGGCGTTCGTCTGGCGTTATGCCGTGCCTCGTTAAATGTATAAAATGGACAGGGAAAAAGGTTGTACATATAATGCAGAGCCAATGGAAGCTCGTTTTTCGATGTAACACATGTGCTGAAGAAGCGTACTGTCTACGCAGTACACAGTGATATGGTTGCGGCTTCAATGACAAGACGCACCCCTCGTCCTCCAATGGATACCGTCGGAGTCGGGCTTGGAATCTGACGAGCTGGGCGAGAATTGGCACGCGATCATGACGGAGGCCCACTCACGCTATCACCAGCTGAAGGAGAGGTGGCTGGCCGAGCTGTGGCTCCGTAGCAGGGAGACCCCAAAGCTCGGAGCAAAGTAGCGGGCCGCCGCGGCGAAAAAAGAAGCAATGGTAAGAGGAGAGAAGCTTGCATGGGATATAGAGTGGAGTGAGCTCCTGCGGCAAATGGAAGACTTGGGAAGCGCGCTTGCGTACCTGCGAGGGGCCTTCTGCGACCTCGGACTTTACGAGGCGTCAAGGCTCGATTCGACCTTTTAAGCCCCTTCCGAAGAGCACTGGACCAGGTGGAAGTTGGCCTTGAGCCTTGAGCCTCAACACCTCGGCTTAGAACTGTTCAAGCCCTCTTCAATTCGCCGATCGCTTGCGCACATGTCGATCGGTGTGCCTCCATCTGTCCAGCCTGCCGCATGGAAACGGATCTCCTTCATACGCCGGGATAATGGTGCGCCCATCCTACCCTCCCCAAACCAACGCCCACGGCCCCGATGATCTAGTCATCCGCCAGCAAGAGCGCTATAAACCGTATATCCTCGCCGCTGGCCTCGATGAATTTCCGCGGCCCCAACGTCAGCGCCTTCTCGCTGAGCACATCCTCGTCCGCATCCAGCTTGCCACGCGCCAGCGGGCCCTTGCGCCGGCCATCCAGCTCCCACAGCGTGCCGTCGTCGCCCTTGACGAAGCAAACGTAGTGTAGATCGACGTCAGCCTCCGGCTGCGGCGCCGCCGTGTCGCCCTGGCTGGCGGCGGTGTGGTGCGCGCGCGCGAGATCGCGCGACGACTCGATGAGCTGCGCGCGCGCGGGCGGGTCGAGGGGGACGGCCTGTTTGAGGAGCTTGTCGAGGGCGGAGTCGGGTTCTACAACGACAACGACGGCCGAGAGAGGTCAGCAATGCATAGGAGCGCGCCGGGATGCAGAAAGGTAGGTCTGCGAGGTGGACGGGATGCCCCTAGCTGTGCGTGGTGTGCCGAGACGACATACCGATCCTGCGACGCGCGGGCCCGTTTGACACCGCATGCAACAAGCCCATCGTGCCGCAGGCGTTGCGGATGGTCTGCTTGAACCACACGACGGGCTCGTCGGGTCCGCTGGCGCTGTAGGCGGGCAACACGGCGTCCTCGGCGAGGCGGGCGCTTTCGTAGGCGGCGGAGACGGGGAAGACGAGAAGAACAGCGTGGGCGGGCCGCGGCAGCATGGCGATCAGCTCGGGCTCGGTCAGGCTGTAGATGTCGTACACGGCGAGCGGGGCCTTGACGCCGAGCTCGCGCAGCATCGCGGTTATCAGCTCCGGGTTGCCTTCCAGCGGGATGAAGGAGACACGGCCGGCGTCGGCGGAAGGGGTGGTCATGATTGCGGTTGTATGGTTCGGGAGGTGATGTGGTGCGTTGTGAGACCTGTTGTGGTTGTATGGTGTTTTGCTTGTTGATCAGCGAGGGTGGATGAGAGTTCTAGGTTGGTTAAATAGTGAGCTATGTCATAGGTATTAGGCAGCAAGGTACAGCGGTCAGGGGTCCCATGTAGTAACGTGGTATATCCATGACGTCTTTTTGTGACCTCATCGTGAATGGAATCTTACTTTATCTTGACGCCCATCATAGCCGGGCTTCGATTCACCCTTCCTATGTACCTTGAGAACGGAATTTGTATTGTGTGTTGTTTGAACAAGTATGGAGCAATGTACCGTGGTGCACGTACCTTTCCCCCTCTTGTCACCCCACAACACCCACTTTGTTGCTAATACCAATTATGGTCCAATGTCATAATACATGACCTTTATAACAGGGATTTGTTCCTTCTTGAAAGTAGTTCTGCCGGGTTATTTTTCCTATTTAGGTACGTGATATAGTATTCTACCTGTTCGAAATACGGATGGAATAGATATTTAAAGTATACCTTTAGGTTTTATCCACTATTTACCCTGAAAACCATAACAACTATATTATAATATAGGTATGTTTATAATATACGAGGAAACAATTGAGTTAATAAGAATGAACCGAAACTTATACGAATTTACTTTAAACACAACATTTACCATTTGTATTTTATAGCTTATTATAATGTATTAGTAATTATAAATATGTATAATAATAATACTATAATGTGTTTATACGTATAATAAATTAGTATTTTTTTTAGTTAAGATGAGTAACCAGAATTTATACGAATCTACCTTCAAAACAATATCTACTGTTTATACTCTTTGGTTTATTATAACTATTTAATACAACTAATTAAGAAATCTAAAAAAATAAAAATAACGATTATTGTTAGAGTAGCAGTTAATTGCAGTACAGTTAAGTTAATTGTTTTAACTGCAAATCAACTGTATTAACTACAAATTAACTGCAGGGAATGCCTAATTCAAACTAGGGTATAAACCAAGTAGTTGTTTATATAGATTAATATGCAAACCAGCTAACGGGTTGCTAAACTTAAAAGTAATACATCACCGCTTTCAATGCAATACACCAAGTATTTCAACCACCATTCCAATCGATTACGTTACAACAATAAATTACTAATAATAATAATTAATGCTTATTTGGTTTAGTACAAATAAACTAGGTAAAATAAAAAAAACCACTTTCTAGTTATACTTTGCAATTGCGTAAGGTAAAGGAAAGATTCTTGCAAAGTGCCCCAGCTACTATACTACTATTTACAAGTAGTAAAAGGGAGAAGTTTTGAGAATACTACTATTTACAAGCACTTAAAAGTAACTACTAGATTGTTAAACTATAGAGATATCTTTATTAACCTCATCTCAAAAAACCAGCGTTGAGATTAACTGCCAAAAGATTTCCAGTTTCTCAAACCTTACTGTCTTCTAGTAAAAAAACGACCCCTAAAGTTATCAAAACACCAAAGTAAGCAAATGGATATATCGCTACTACTACTACTACTACTACTACTACTACTACTACTAAAAATCGAAAATCGAAAATCGTTGAATCTCAGAATCCTTTCAATAACAAATAGTAACTTCAATGACAAACAAATGATCTATAACCTCATCTTTGACACTAATCTTTCCCTCTACAATAAAATTGTTAACTAAATACACAACTATGAACATAGTAAGAAAAAACGCGAAAATATAAATCGTCACCAACTCCACCAAAAAGTAATTAAAACTTTCAAGCCCATATTTACTAAGTATTTCGACAAAAACTTTTAATTTACAAAAATCAAAGAATCCTTTACCACAAAACACCTAATTAATAACATCGGTCACTTCATCCTCAATGTAAACTACAATAGCTAGAACTACAATATCGAAACTTTCTACGACTTCGCCAAATTACTTAAAAATTAGACTCTAAATATATAGAATATGACAGAAAAATCAGTTAAGGTTGAACTAAAAACCGATCTATATAAACAAATAATCTTAGTGCCAGGAAAACTAAGAAAAAAAAAGAAATTTTGAAAAATATTTTATAAATACGCTACAAATAAACATTTTTAATAGGTATGTAAAGACAAAATTTGATGTTATTAACGAAAATATTTTTCAACGCCCAAGAATACGTTAAAAATCCTTGCTTGAGCCCAAATAAGTTTCTTAAATCCTTTTGACTAAACACCTCAACATGTGACTTTTACCAGAAACAATGAAAACTTGATTAATCTGAATGTAGCAAATGATTAAATCCATTAACAAATTAAACAACAACTCTACTAAAACGTCTTTTAACACCAGTAAAATAATTATCAAATCTAAGAAAATTCTTATCAAGTTCACTAACAACTATAACTATAAGGAACATATCACTCTACGCTTAAACGTACACTAGGTACAATTATTAGTCCCCTTCCTCTCAAATTTACCAGAGTTAGATACCCTACCTATTAATGCCAATATTAATACACCTAATCAAAAGTTCCAAAAATACCGTACGACTAATGTAATACTTATCCACTTCGAAATACTATTATAATAGATACAAACTACATAACAATTGCGACTTTCATAAATATTTGAAGTAATAAAGAACAGTATGACACTAACATATACAACCTTCCAAATATTGAATTACGATTATTTCTTAAGATCTACCATCAAATAAAAATTAGATTACCAAGTTTCCATTTATTAGTTAATAATATTCTTATCCGTTAAATCGAAAACTACTGCCTCCGCTACTTAAAGAATTACTTTTCATTTTGAGAGATTTACGATAATCTTGAGATTTATTTCCGAACACAGTTGGTATTTCGCTCAATATCACACTAATTGAAATATTATGAAATCGTTGCATATATTGAAATATGGAAAATCGTAGAAAATAAGATGAACTTCGCTAATTAAATACTTAACAGGATAATATTTTGTTAATAAATAATAGTAAATGTGAAACCTGGAAAAAACACATTGCTCCAGTAGATTTAATAGGTTATAACGGGTTATAAGAAGTTTAAATACGATTTATAGTGCCTAGATACTACCTATAGAGGGTTTTTTAACCAATTATACACCTAGTTTATAATGGTAACAACACGGATACTAAATTCGGTTAATGTGTAACTCCAAACTTACAAATTTAGTGACGACGATAAAAACCCCATAAAAATTGATTATATCGATTGCAAATATGATAAACCTTAGTAATTAGATTAGTGAAACCCCATACACTAAAAGCATCAACAGCAACGTACATAGGGAAAAGGATACGATAACTTAAATTTAAGTTAAACCCGTAAATTATTTTATAAAAACAACACGAAAAGATATCAAATTTATAACACAAGGTTATTAGGGAATACGTTACACTACGGCCAATTTTTGATTACAAGAGCAATATATTATATTTAATACTCCTCTACTTTTTATTTAGAATACATTGAACGCAGTATAAACTTTCAAGGTACAGAGGATAAAAATAGATAAACAATGTTTAAAGTCATGAGTTAACATAGAAATACTAATTATAGCCTTAAAACAATAAAATAACTGACCGAACATACTTTTTCATGTCGCCTAACAATTAGAAACCTGTATCATCATCATAATGATACCGATTTAAGACCAATATATCTGTTTAATATTCGCGATAATTACGTAGAGTAAGTTTTTAAAGATATTATACCATATACTATCGCAGCGTAATATTTAATACAAGGTTCTTCGCAATAGATCGCATTAAGAAAGAATACTAATAATGTTAGAAAGGTCTTTTATATGTTAACTTAAGAAGAAGAGGATAGAATCGTATTTAAGTATTAGTGATAGATAGATACAGAGGGAAAAGAGGCATCCGGAGAGTGCACAACTTAGGTTAGAGCTTATAAGCTTTAAACTGAAGCGTGGCAATCTACTATGTACTTTGCTAACGCCTTTCTTGGGGCGTGATACGCTATTATGAATTTTGCAAGAGTGTATCATATAGCGTGATACGTTATCATGCACTTTACAAGAGTGTACTCTACTACTATATATTTTGTAAAAGTGGTCCCTAATATATGTCAATTGTAGTAATAAATAATAATATTTATACGGGTAATTTCCTTTCTTTTTCAGTAAGTTTCATATTTATAATCCAGAATTAATAGTATAATTTATTTAAACCCCTAATCAGTTGTTTATTAGTTGTGGAAATGTAGTTTATTTAAGTTCCTTAATTAATTGTTTTCGTAATAATAGTAGTGTAATCCGGATAAAACTTCTTTCTTTATTTCTTTTCACTAAATAAAAAGATGTTACCTATTAGATTTAGGTTATATAACTTTCCTAATAATGTTGCCGAAGGGGATATTGATAAAAACCAATGCCTTTAATACGTTATTTAGGGCAATCTGCTTTGCTAAAGGCGCTATTAATCCGCTATTTAAAGCGCCCTGTTTTGGTAGGAGCGCTTTAAATGCACTATTCGAAGTGCCTTAATTGGGTAGGAGCGTTTCTAATACACTATTCAAAACATTTCGCTTTAACAAGAACGCTTTTGATACGTCATTTGGAACGCTCTTCTTCAGCTCCCAATTTGAAGCGTTTATTTTTGACTTTCCTCGCTGTAGATATTATTATATATCACTTTAGTTAGTATACCTAGGTTAAGTAGCAGTGCATTACGCTGTAAGATGCATTCCTACAGAGTGCATGCGTGGCACGATCAAAAAGAGAGATAAGCAGAGGGTATAGCAGAGTGTCACTGCCCGGATGAGAGGTTTATAACCTCTCATTTATGGCGTGTACTCTCTGAATGCTTTTTCTTCCTCCAATCATCTATATTTCCTACTACAATATACCAATCTTTATGATTACTCTTCTACTCTTTTACGTTCACGTAAATAAGCAGAGATCTTACCGACACTCGCCTTAATATTTTTTTCAGGGATGCTATCTACCACTCTTTCAGCATCCTTATCGCGGTTTGGAAGTCTGTTTCTATATGCCCATTAGGAGCGTCTCTTTTTTCGATTAAGGCGTTTTTATTACTATTCAAATGATTGTTTTGCATATATAGGAAGTAAATGTATCTGGAAGTGCTAAATTTATCTTTCGTCGAGTAATTCGATTCTTTATTATTAAAAAAAACCTTTATATCTTTTTTTCATATGAAAGACAGGTACTAGGAGTTCCAGGCGGCTTTTAATCCTTTCAAAGTTAAATGCCGGATAGTTTTCGCGCCTTTTTTTCCCCGAAACCGAATGGAAAACAATGAATACGGCACTTCGTCCTTTAAAATTTAAGCGTCGGATAGCTCTTACGCCTGTTTTGTCTTTTAAAGCCGAATTGAGGATAAATTTATGGATTTTCCTCCTAAAACTAAGCTGAGGGTAACTTTTACGGTGTTTCCCCTTCCTAAACTCGAACGTTGGATAACCGCTACGACGCTTTCTTTTCGGAAATCCGAGTGGAGGATAGTATTTATAGTTTATTCCGCATGTTTATCATAAGTCGTTTATTACAATTTTCAGACTATTTTTATTTCACAAAAATCATCTTTAACACCTTTTCATTAATTCAGTTTAGCAATATGTGGAATGGAGTCGTAATAAGTAACTCTTTTGTAATAAAGCGATTTTTGTTACCGGATACATTAATATCTCTATACCGGAACTATGATTTCAATACCTTCGAAATCGCAATATATACTATACACCGTATTTCCAACATTTAATCCTCAAAATATTCTCGGAGATTATAAAATAACTCGAGCCTTAAAGTTTTTATTTCCTAATATTAAAAAATTACGTTTGTAATATATATATCTATACTTCAAAAGGTAAGTTTTTTTTACTAGCGCTTTGATTTTATTATTCTACAAGTCAAGTTTAATAAGTTTTAAAACGCTTTTCCGTATGTTGATATATTTAAAAAAGGTCCATATGTTTGTTCGCTTTAGTTCAGGTTGTTTTTAATGAATTTATGATTATAAAAGTACAAAATGTATTGGAGCTGTTTGAAAGCTGGTTTAGGCGTTCGAATTGTTTGCGTAAGCGTTTTTAAAGCCGTTTTATACACTTTATAAATTTTCCAAAGAGTTTCAAAAACTTTTCTAGCGTAATAATCGTGATTTTAGTACGCTTGAAATAACGTAAAAAAAGGGAGTCTCTAAATGAAACGGTTGAAATTAAGCGCCTGTCGTTTGCAACATGTAAATTAAAGGAAAATTAAATATAACAAAGAGTTTTCAGTAAGGATTTTAACGCATACTAATACAAATGCAATGTAAACAAGGCGTAATTACAAACCAGTTAGTTGTTTTGAATTGGTCATTCAATATTTATAAACGATATATTAACTAAGTAGTCAGTAAATTAAAACTTCGTAAATAATAATTTAAATAAGCGGTATATAATAAGTCGAACAGGAGACATAAGTTGTGCGTTTGAAGTGGAGGATTATGTATGGAAAGGTTGAAATGATGTATAAGGGTGAATTGAAAGGTGTAAAAGCACCATGCGTTGTTTTAGGCGATTGTGAAATGTTCCGAAACGCTTTGAAAGGTGCTTTAGGCGTTCAGTACGTATTTATGTAAGAGTTTCAGATATTGTTTTCGTGGTTTAGGATAATTGTAGGTACGTTTCAGAAGCTGTTTTGTGCGCTTTCCAAGTTTATCAAAGTGTTTTAAAAGGTGCTTTGACTGCTTCCGAAGTATATTTAAGCGGTGTTGATGCTACGTTTTAGCTGGCTGGGTCGTAGGAAAAGGGCCCGAAACTGAATGATTTAGTTTATATGGTTTGATACATAATAAGACGTCCCCCCCCCCCTAAAGTATCCTAATACATTTGAAGTGATAATAGAGTTAACGAATAACTTAATAGATCTTTTAATAGTTAAAGAGAACTAACCGAATTAATAATATTATACTAAAGTTCTCATTTTTAAAGTTACTCCGCATTTTACAGTTATTATATAGTTCCGTTTTTTTTTTTGTAAATCATAGTATTGAAACACGAAATAGTTGGGGCCGATATAAAATCCCGCTATAGATATTTAACTAAGGGTCGTCTCTTTTTTTCAAATTTGTTTGTAAGGAACCAATTCGGTTACTAATGAGTATCGATACGGTTTTTTATATATTAACAAAGGAAAAAGAAGATAAAATTATATTTGAGTATCAGTGATAGATAAATATAAAGGGAGAAAAGGTATTCGGAGAGTACACGCCTTAAGTTAAAGCTTATAAGCTTTCATCTAGAGCGTGACACTTTACTATGCACTTTGCCAACGTCTCTTCTGAGGCGTGACACGCTATCATTTACTCTGTAAGAGTGTATCCTGCAGCGTAACACATTATCATTCACTTTGTAATAGTTAACCCTACTGCTATATGATCCGTAAAAATGGTTCCTTACGTATGCTAACAATACTGATATATGATAATATTCACAAATACTGTTACAAAGCTTAACTACATAGATGCGGGTAGGACCAAAGTTAGATTTAACCTTTAAAAGAAACTCTCCTTACTTAAGCCGATGATAATAAACATAATCGTTTATGTTGGAACAGTACTATATGCAGTGCAGTAGGTCAACTTTACTTACAGTAAAGTTGACTGTACTGCAAGTTGAGTGTATTGTTTGTGGAATTACCTCATTGGGTGTAAGTCGAGTGCAGTACGCTGTACTTCATACTAGGGCACTGACTAAGAATTTGGCCCTAAAAATTAATGTACAAGCCGGCTAGAGGTTTGACAAACATAGAACAATACATTCACCACTTGATCGATAAAATACTACTATTTCTTCGACCATGATTCGAATCGACAATGTTGCAAAGATCTAAGGCCCTACTAATACTAATAAGTGCTTATTGGGTTAAGTACAGATTAGCTAAGTAGAAGAAAAATCTACTTTCCAGTTATTATTCTTTGCGTTATCCCTAGGGTAGAGGAAAAATTCTTGAGAAAGGCCTTTATTAGTACTTCGTTAGTTCACAATGGCAGGAAAATAGAGAAGACTTTTAGGTTGCGTTAGTCTATAACGGCAATCTGGAAGTAAACGATGGTATCGCTACTGAAAACATTAAGAAATCTTCATTAATCTTTTTTAAAACGTTGAGATTAACTGTTAGAAGTCTTAAAGTTCGGAAAATTGGCAAACAACTAAGTTAGTATTACTACGAGTGCTACTATTGTAAGAAAAACGATTAATTCTCCACGTTAAACAACCTCTAATAACAAACGACCTTCGATCTTACCCTTTATACCAAACCTTTACCCCTACTTCACTCTTTTCACTTTTCCACGCCAATTTGATTGCCAAGATCGATGTTCTGAGAGAAAACAATAAGAATCGCTAAGTCGTGCCAAAAAGGCCACGCTGAGTGATTTAACGCCAAGTCACCAAGCTCCCATATGACTTTACGCCAAAACACCAAGCCTTTACGCTCAAGATCACAAAGTCCCTTACCCTACACGCTCTATACATCCTACAAAAGCCAGAACGTCAAAATGGCTACCGTAAGTCTTTACTTTCAGGCTATTACCGACCCCGCCTAAAAAAAAGCAATTAAAAACCTTGGAATAGTTGTCGTTAAGTATTATAACCACAACTTTGAGGAGACGAAGTCAATTTAAGACTCGACCGAAAAGTATTTAAATAACTTCATCGGCTGCTTTATCTTAGAATACGACAACGGTTAAAACCTTATCGATGTATTTTATAAGTTTCGTACATTCTTTGGTGACGAGAAAATTGATATATAAAAAACAACCCAAAAGATCATTAAGTCTAAACTAAAGGCCGAACTTAAATGCCGAAGGATATACGTATAAAAGGAAAACGCTATTAGACTAGCGGAAATACTCTTTTAGTTAGCTTGGCTTAAAGAATGCATTTAAAACCTATAGCCTAAGGAAAAGGGTGTTAGAAAACCTTAACAACTCAACACGCGATTGAGGGGACCCCTTTTTTACCCTTAGCTAAGTTAAGACTTTTTACGCGCGGGCGATAAACCTATTAACTTGCTTGATAACCTAGTACCTTTACATAATAATACGGAGTATGCCCTAAGCGGTGGCAGAGTATGTGAAGCAAAAGCCGCTAACGCGGCTAAAAGTATTGACGTCAGCGCTTTACAACAGTCAATTAAGTAAGCTAGTCAAGCCTTTTAAAGTCGTCAGATACTACTTCCCCCTTAGCATTCTACTTAAAACCGCCAAACCCTTTAAAAACCTTCTCCATTTAGGTTTAACTATACGCGAAAGCTCACTATAGGTCCTATTACATGATTTTACCCCTCGGGCTAAAAGATTAGAAATTACCTTTAATACTGTTCTTAGAAATCTTTAAGGCTTAAATTACCAGGAAACAATATTTAAGATTAGGATAATTATCTTGATTTTCCTCTAAGACTTATTAAAAGGGTTAATATTAATTACAAACTGTTTATGGATTTCGATAAGATCTGAAACAACTTAAAGAAGTATGACGGGAAGCTTTATAATCTTTTAGATACCAAGATAATACTATTTTTAAACATTTGTAAGTGGATGGAAGTTTCCCCTTTAGGTTTTTACTTACTATTCCCCGGAATCCTTACAAAGCACGCTAGAGATTATTATTTAACCTTCCTTACTGGAGTTACTAAGTTTCGCGAGATCTATGATAGTATAAAGAGTTACTTTGAATACGATATCCACCTTACCTAATATTATACAAATTAGGTTACTACTCGGTAAATTATAATAATAGTAAAGAGGAAAAGGGAAGAAATACTAATGGATGTTTTGAATTAGTTATTTAATAAATTGATTTTATATCATAAAGAAGTGGAGAAAGCCTACTTTAGTGAAGCTATACTTCGCGAACAGGTACTGGTAGTAGTTACGAGCGTTAATGAATTCGAATACGCCCTATAACGTACAGATACCACCTGTAAAAACTTTTTTAGCTAGTTACGTTTTCCGCTTACCTCTGTAATAATACGTATACTAAACTCGTTTAATATATACCTCTAAACAGGAAAGTTCCTGAACGTAAATAAAAAACACTTTACAGTAATTAACTATATCGACTGTAAGTAAGGTTATAGTCGTATTCAACGCTTAAGGTTTAGCCCACCGGCTATAAAAAAAAGATAATAGTTAAGTTAGTATTAATAAGGTCAAAATTTAGGCGGAATTATTGACCGCAAACACTATCGTCGTAATAGTAGTAAAAGATATTGGATTTGTAGTAAGTCAAGCTATCAGTCGACTTGATACCCTCTCGCCGAACGTAATAATTACAAGGCAATATATTAAGTCTAATACCCTACTGCCTTTAAATAGGTTTACTTGAATCAAACTATAGACTTTAAGGACGACGATCAAATTAACGGCGTTAATTCCCCTAAGCAAATTAAATAACACGAAATTACTGCTTTTGGTATAGCTTAGTAATTAACCGATTACGTTTTTTTGTACTGTTTAGGTGGTAAGGATCCTTACCTTTTCCTTAACCAAGTCGTTAATCCTTTATAGACCTTGAATTTTCGCGATTGTTATGCGAACCACACGTTTTAAGGTATTATGCGAGATATAAGAGTAACAAGGTATTTAACAGGAGGTTATTCGCAGTATATGGAATTATGAAAGGAAAGCACTATAATTAATAAAATTAATTGTTAAGATACTAGTAAGGTTAAAGTTGACTCTATATCGGGCGAATAACTATCGTTATTAAGAATAACAGTAATTTAATCTGTTATAGGAATAATTATATTCCACATCCTTAAATCCTTTACCCGTTTTTACCTTAATTGGAGGATATAAAGACCCTTGGCGTTAACTTCGACGTTAACGTAGACGAACTAGTTAAAAACGGCCAGAGATTTCCTTTCGCCTTTAAGTAGGGGTATTTATAATTTTATATTTAAGGTCTGGAAGCAGTAGTGTTAAATCTAACGGAGCCGGAAATACGTTCATTATATTAGCGCTTTAACCATCCAACTGTTAATAGGATATATGAAGTTTCAAAATTCGCAAGGTATAAAAATGTGAAATAATTTGCCCTAAAAGCTATTAAAAGGCTTTATTACTACTACCAAACGTATACCTAAGCCCCCCGGAAATTCAAGTTTACATTAAAAAACGATAAAACTTTAAATTCAAGATTTTTGTCGATATATTTTACTTGGATAATAAGCCTATTCTTTGCGTCGTTAATTCCATTACCTTTTTTACGGGGCTAAGTTTTTAAAATCTCTTTCGGTAAAGGATATATAGGAACCACTAAAGATATTATGAATTAATACGTACCTAAACCCACCTAACGTCGTCGTCCATGATACCGGTGTTAACTTTCAGGTAACGGAGTTCAAAAAAAATACTAAGTTAATGGGTATTTGATGTAAACAAGTATCTATAAAAGTCCACTAAAGTATTAAAAAGATCAAAATAGTATACGCCCTATTTTGCCGAGCGTATAATATCCTTATGTTAGAAATTGAAAGCTTTACGGATTCGAAGGCACGCCTATAAATGGCAGTAAAAGGCCTAAAAGATACCGTAGGCCCTGACGGCTAAATGTCAACACTACTGGTCTTTGGAGAATACCTATGCCTAACGAGTAAATCTCTATCTTCAGCAAGTACTTAAAAACTTGTTTCAGCCTACAGTAAAGCTTTAAGGGAGTTGCGAAGAGAATAGGTACGCCGCCAGATCAATAAGGCCCTTGACACCAGGAACATCCCTATAACAATCTATGTACTTACTTTACCATTACAAAGTAAAGTCCTCATATAGTGAAAGCCGGGAAAATAAAAGGGCCCATACAAAATATTAAATATCGCAAACTCCAAAGTATTTATTAAAATTACTAACGGTCTCATATCTTTCAGAATTACATAACTTGATGTATTGTTTGTGAACTTGCCGTATTGGGTGTAAGTCGAGTTTATCACGCTACACTTCACATTAGGGTACGAGCCAAGAAATTGGCCATACAAATTACTGTGAAAACCGGCTAGCGGTCTACCAAAGCTAGAACAATACATCCACCACTTGACCAATGCAATACTACTATTACTTCGACCACGATTCGAATCGACAACGTTGAAACGATTTAAGGCTCTACCAACAGTTCAACCTATTATCTTTACATATTGAAATCCCTTACAACATTTTTATGTTGTTCAAAAAAGGAAAATCTCGGCGTAAATATCGATATTGAAACAAAATAATAAATGAAAGGTAACGGTAAAAGGTTCCCATTAATGTAACGTAACAAACACTTATAATTCAAAATTTCAATATTAAAAGTAACGGTATGAAACTTGAAGAAGTTGGAGATTCGTTATTTACACTAAAATTGAAATTACCTGGCAACTAACAGACTATAAAAAGTCAACAACAAAACTGGTCATAAAAATATAACACATTTATTCTTAATAAAATGAATTTAAAATAATTGTTACCATTCCTAAATACACTTCAAAACCCCCCTTAAATTTAACTTCAAGTTTTAAAAAACGAATACTACAACTCTAAAGTTTTCATTGACGCATTTGACTTAAGATACAAGCCTTTACATCACGTTATCAATTTGCCAACAGATTTTTACAACGTAAAGTGCTTCAAAACTATTATGGCGAAGAAAATATAGGAGGTGTTTTATATGCTATAAATTAATATATACCTAAAACCTTCAGATGTACTCATTCACGATACCAATACCAACTTCAGTATGATCAAATTCTTACTCAAGTTAATTCGATGGGAATTAGATACGGACAAATCCTTAATAAAATCCATTAAGGTATTTATAAAGTTTAAAAAATATATACAATTTTACATAAAACTTAAGATATTCTTACGTTAAAAATTAATAATTTTACAGGCTCAAAAGTAAAACTGTACATAATAGTAAAAGGCTATAACGAAACTATTATTCAAAATATTCTAATAGAAACTTTGTTAATATTTGATACAAACCCCAATATAACGAGTTAATTACCTCTATTATTAAATATCTAAAAAGATCACGGTATACAGAAAAGTATTAATGAATCTAAGAAAGAAACTCGCATGCAGCCAAATTAATGACGCCCTTAATACAAAAAACTAACTATCGATAACAGAAGATCTATCTTATCTATTTTAAAGTAAAGTATTTGTATAACAAAAGATAGGTAAATAGAAAGAACCCTATAATATCCTAAATGTAGTGAATCCAAATGTAATAATGAAAAGAGTTAACATTCCTATTATTTTCCGCATTGTATAGATTAAATCATATAAGATATTTGTTGAAATACAATAGATACAGTCTGTACTCAAAAAAGCTCAACAAAAAAGATGAGGAATACTCCAGAGATGAGTATTTCTACTAAAGAACTATTCAAAACAATAGTCTGAGAACTAAGATTTAAGTAAAACACTAGGAGATGTTATAATCAAGAGTATAGAAGAATTGATATAAATATCAATATTAACTTAATGGTGGTGGAGTGTCAAACGGATACGAAGATAATGGGGATTTAGTGTAAATATATGTTTGTTAAGTCTTATCAAAGTATTAGAAGGATCGAAAAGACATATATATTACTTCATAAGGTGTACAATATACTTACATTGAAATTTTGGGGTTTTATGGACAAGAAAACGCGTCTTTGGACAGTGAAAAAGAGCCTGAATAATATTATGGGCCCAAATGACTTAGTGTTGACATTGCTAGTTTTTGGAACATATCCTCATTTTATAAATCAATTTACATTACCAGTAAATATTGAAAAGATTTCTGTAATGTATGGTAAGTGTTTAAAAGAATTACGAAAGGAACCAGTACAGCGTTAAGTTAATTATACTCTTAATATCAGAAATGAACCTCCGATGACCAACTTAATATATTTTCTTTTACAAATTAAAGTTTTTGTGTATCGAAAGTTAGATACATAGGATGAAATATATGAGATTTTAAGTATTATTAACTTTAACATAGTTATTAAAATTGCTAATGGTTTTACGACGTTCTGTATAACTCAAATTCAACCTTATATTAGGGCGACTAACGTTAACGATAAATATACTCAAGCTAAGTGAATCAGCCAATATAACCCCACTTTCCCTATAATCGATAAGCCGATGGAACGTTGACGGTTCAGCCAACTATCAAAGAGAAGGAACGTTAAAAGTAAAGAATACATACCGGGTTTTATCTACAATACTATTTAGGTTAATAGGAAAGAAACGGACGATTGAAACTTAGCTGTTAAGCTCAGGATATAAAGAGTTATGAAAACTTTTGACAGGATTTTTAAGGAAAACGATAGAGTTGAAATGAATGGACTCCTCACTTAAGGAGTCGTATGATTTATACTTCAACGGGAATTGAATTTTAAAACAAAAAATATTACGATTTTTAAATACAAGACTATACATAAGGTTAAAGAAAAGATTACGGGGCGGCTATATGAAAATTCATGTCTAATCGCTTAAGAATAAGGTGATAAAGATGAAGATTTAATCCTTATGTAATCGCTAATTATTTAAAAGATCAATTAACGTTTACTGGTCGCTTTGATAGAAAGTTTGTTAGCTAAGATTTATAGAAAGTTTACCCTTGATAGCCGTGATATCAAGTAAATATATACGTAATAAGCAATTGATTTACAAAAAATCGTTTGATTGAAAGTATGGTAAGAATTTCGCGACAAATAATTTCTGGGGACGGTTATACGATGTATTAAATGTCTATACGGATTGGTTGAATCAGGCGTACATTAGTTTCTGAAGTATTAATTGTAATACATGTTAAGGTTAGGCATGAAATATTTAATATATAAACCGAATTTTCCAAACACGTAAGATTAGGATCAAGATTTCGGTGTAATGAAAATGAAAATTGACGATACCTTTTTCGTTACAACTCTTAACTTTATAGTATTAAAATAATGAATAATTAAGGATTCAAAGTTTTGTAATTGTAAGCCGGTTAAAACTTTAGCGGAGGGAAATTATTTTGACTTTAACGAATTATTAATGCACAAGCTTAATATTGACGATACCTAAATTTGATTTTATCAAAAGGGTTAAGTTATCGACTTAGTTACAATCAACAAGCCTCATGTATCTAGGGCTCAAAAGTATCTGGAATAAGGCGCTAATAACAATTTTATCGCTACTTTATGCCAACCGGAAGCCTTTTACAACCTATAGGTTACGGCACAAGTATAAAATCCAACGGATAAATACTTTGACTGACTCAATAAAAGGCTGGAAGAACAAATGAAAAATTTGAATCGAAGTATGAATATATTCTTCATTGACCTATCAAAATCTAAATTCATTATCTTTACAGACGGCTCCTTTACTAAAAATGAAAACTTGTCGTTACAAATCGGATTCTTTGTAATGTTTATTGATAAAAATAGGCAAAGAAACCAATTTAGTATTATTGGAAACCCGATTCATGAGACCTCCGTTTAATGCAACATAAATCATTAGAAGCGTTCTAACTTTAAAAGTCTACAGTATAATAGCCCGTTTCAAGATATATATATATAGCGATGTGGAAAACTTTTAACACCGTTAACAAGCAGTGAAATATTCCTCCTATCCTAATAGTAATTTATACCGACTCTAAAAACCTGTTCTAATGCCTTTCGAAACTCGGAATTACCAGCGAAAAACGTCTGATGATTTATGTGATGGAATTTTATGAAGTTTAGGAATGGAGGAGGACTAAGGAAAATCGATGGATCAATGGCAAAGATAATCTTACAAATATCATGATGAAATCTTTACCAAACAAAGTTCTGAAGCAATTCGTGGGTAGCAATAAGCTAACCATAAATATTAAGGGTTGCGTTGATAGGTTCCATGGAAATATCAAGTTCGTATCGTCGAATAAGGGTATTTTGATAAACTGGAAAACTATGAGGGAATTAAAGCCAGCAACTTTTTTCATTAAAACGGTTAAGTTAAATGTTCATATTAATTTATGGCAAAGGAATTGTTGGTGGGAACTGATAAATTTGGAATTCGGAACCATGGTGCAATTGGTGTTGATTTAACCGTGAAATCAATAGGAGTTTGATTAGTTAATATCAAGATAATTTAGTAGTAACCGAAAATAATTCGTCGACCATACTAACGTACGCGTATAGAACAAAAAATCTTCCGTATTGGAATAGTAGTCATTTCAATGGAATAAGTCAACTTTATTTACATTAAAGTTAAGTCTACTAACTGCAAGTTAAGTATATTGTTTTGTGGTTTTACTTTATTAACTGCAAGTTAAGCATCATATGCGACGATTTCGGACTAGGGTATAGACTAAGCAATTAACCATATAAATTACTGTGTAGACCGTCTAGCAGTGTGCTAAACCTAGAACAATGCATATACTACTTTACCACGTAATAATACTATTATTTCGACCAATCGAATCGATAACGTTGAAACTTCTAAAGTCCTAGTAACAAATTCCTTATTATTAGCGAGTAAAATGTTAGTACTAGTACGAAAGTTGAAGGTTTAATTTAACTAAAAATTGAGGGGTAATCCCTCAAAAGTTGTGTAAAAACGTGAAAAATCTTTAACGCCCTTAACTTTACCTCGTTATTTTTCAAAATTAGAGTTTTCAAGGAGGTTTCCGCCTTGGGTTAATTCGAAAAAAGTCTTGACCAACCCTAATATAATGATTTTTAAATATAGATTCCATGTTGTGTAACCATTTTCATCAACTTACCTTAAACTATACATTAAATTATCTTCTATATATCAATTGTATGATGGTTGAAGAACTTATGAAAGTCTTGAAAGGCGCGAAAATTATGGCTGAACTCTTCGCCGAAATCTATAGCGAAGATATATTAAATAATGTAATTATTTAGATGCTTTTCAATTAAAAACTCGCCAAAATCTTCAGTCCAAAAATCTTTATCGTAACGGTTAGCAAAACAGTTTTTAGGGCCTGATTTATCTTCATATATTCTTGACTAGTTGCTATCTTGATACTTTTGCTTGAGGGATGGAATTTGGTTTGGGTATATGAGGACTTAGCGATTTGCAAGCGTGAAAACCTAACGATTTGATGTAAAGTCACCCGACGTGGTTTTCTTGGCGAAACTTGTCGATTCTTAATATTTTCTCTCGGTATAGCGATCTTGACGATTCAATTCATGATTGTATTGTAGGGAAGAGATAAACAGTGATGTTAAGGGAAAACTTGGTATTAAAGGTAAAATTAAAGTTTTTTTGTCATTGTTATTTATAGTTGAAAGTTGAAAGTTATAGGTTATGGCACTTAGTTGTTTTTGCAGTAATAATTTCCGTAGTAAGATTAACTTAGCTGTTTGCCAAGTTGATGATCGTTGAGACTTTTTACGTTTTATTTCAACGTTTAATTTTAAGAAGGATCTATTAAGATTTTTTAGTGTTTTTGATAGCGATATCGTCTCCACCTCCAAACTACCGTGCAAACCAACGCAGCCTAAAAGTCTTCTCTATCTACTGTCGTGAAAATCTATGTAGTTCATAAAGGATTTTCACAAAAACCTTTCCTCTACATTGGTCTTTCATGAAACGTAAACGGAAAGTAGCTTCTTCTTCTATCTTACTAATCTGTGCTTAAACTGATAAGCACTGATCAATATAGTTAGAACGTTAGACGTTGCAACGTTATCGATTCGAATTATTCGAAGTAATATTAGTATTGCGTGGTCAAGTGGTGGATGTATTATTATAGGTTTGACAGACCTCTAGCCGGTTTACACAGTAATTTATATGGTCAATTGTTTGGCTCGTACCCTAGTGTCAAGTGGGCGCATACTGTACTTGACTTTATAGTGGACCCTGGTAGTATGGAGGATCGGAATGCATACTAGGTATGACTTACCCTAGGGAAATAGCTACCCGAGATCATGGGAAGAATGTCTAAGGGATAAGAAGGACTCGTGAGAACTATTTAAACTTAAATAACAAATAACAATACAAATTCGCCTACCCCTAAATATCTTCTCAGAATCCCTTACTTCCTCTCAGTAACTATTTGATGACCTATGTATGAGTAAAACCTGTAAATTTCTGATTAGCAGTTGTAGAAACCAAAGAAATCAATGAATGAGATAACACGAGAATGAGAAATCAGCAGACGAGAACGATAGATCAGCAAACGAAAACGAGAAATCACGAAATGAGTGCGATACAAATGAAAGCAGACGAAAACGAGAAATAGCTGAATAGACACGCAAATACAGCTAAACAAAATTTCCCTGTAGATTCTTATCAACTGAAATTAATTATCTGTCTAGTTAAAATAGCAATACTGGACTAAGTTCAACTAGAAATACAAGCGAAGGACAAATTACGAACATTTATTCATTCGATACGACATCCACAACCATCCAACGCTTACAATATCTTAAGAAATTTCATATTCTCGGAAATATAACAATATCAACTCGCGATAAATACTATTTTACTCGAATAAAAACCATCAATACTTACGGAATCAAAAACAATTTTTACGAAGATATTCGCAAGACAGCCTAGCGAAAGCGCGAATAATTACGTCGAAGATTTCGAAATCGCAGTAAAAACACAGTTAGAAGATGATAATCTTATTAAAAAGCGTTACAAATGCTGTTTTCAAATAGACTTAAAAGAATACGCAGTGAAATGGTACCGGAATATACCTGAGGACGAAAGACAAAAATGGAGTAAGTTAAAGACATTATTTACCACACGATTTTAGTTTCGATTAATAACGACAAACACTGATATAACAACTAAAGTGAATTTATTCGAAAAATGCGTACCAGAATTATTGGTCGAATAAGTATAAAAATCAAATGATTTTGCCATGTAAAGTCCTTAAATGTTGCGGTAAAAATTGAGTAACAGATTCTTAGTTTACCTTACGGACAATAGACAAGATGTGGATATAATATTGAAAACCAGGGGAACTAACCTCCTGGGTTTTCAGAATTTTATATACGAATGCGAAATATATAAAGACAAGGTTACCCACAACATGGTAAGAGAAACGTTAATCTTAGCAACTATAATGTCAATCTATGAAGATAATCCATTCTTCGTGTAAAATAATCATCAAAATAATGCAAAAGAATGTTCGATTGAAAAGTTCTTACTCAAGTTATGCAAACTATAAATCTTAAACAAAAGTAAATAGGCAAACTAATATCTCAAGGCAACGGAAGTCTACATAATTCACGAAATACTCATTGATATTAAAACCAACATTAATCCCACTTTTAATTCGTTCCTTAAATAGTTATAACGGACTCGCAGGGTTCATATTAACGAATAAACAGGGAAGGCAATAAAAAATAACAATAAACTCAAAACAATATGTAAATGTATTTCAATTGTGGAAATATGCCGAAACTATACTACAAGCTTTATGATTGTTCTTTCCCCAGATAACCATAGGCAAAAACATACTAAATAGGAAGCCTTGTACTGTCAGGATGACCAATTTCTGAGGAGTTGAGGATGCGAAGCGAGAGATTTCCAAAGATATGCGAGATATCATTTATGGTATTAGTAAATCAAGGTAAATACCAGGATTTTTACCTTACATTCAATATTAATCATATCCATCTTTCGTATTTGGTACATTTGAATATGCCGGAAAGTAGTGTTTAAGAGACTTGGACCGAGCCTTAGAGCCAACATAATGACGAAGAACGCCGATATACTGGTGAGGAATACCAATTTACTTATGAAAATAAAGGGAAGAGTAAAGAGATTGTGGATATTATGTTTTCGATATTCGCTAAATGTTGTAACACCAGGATCACAAGACGTACGAACCCGTATAATCGTGACGAGGATGAAAAAGAATGAATCTCTATTCGCATGAGACTGGATTCTTTTTACCTTCGAGTCTTACACTTTGAAACCCTTTATTACCGAACCTCGTAGTTTTAAACTATATACTTACTAAATCAAGCCGAAAAAGAATAATTTCGTAAAGTTTTCACTTAATTCCATATCGCCAAATAAAGGGAATATGGGGTGAGTGCCGTTGAAAAATAAATAATATTATTCACATATGAGTAATCTATAGCCGTTTCGAAAAACGCTTCAATTTAACGGATATATTACAAAATATTTTCCCTAAAATAACTCAAACAATTGTTGGATCGTGGTCCTATCTTTCGCAGGCGAATGATGAGGATATATGGTCTTGAAAATGTCTTGAATACTCGAGTGGGAGAGAAATTAAGAAAAAATGTAAACGTACAGAATTAATATATAAAATAGTAATAGCAGTTGTAAAGGTTCGAACTATATATAAAACGATAAGAACCTAACTCTGGTACATTCAGGGCGATAATGATAATATTTATATAAGTAGATATTGAGTAAATAACGGTTCTTTTATTAAAATTGTCATACAAGATATAGCAAATCGCCTGAAAGTAACTATTTAGATAACGAATCCGCCCATAATATTAACGATAGCTAATGTAAGCCGTACGACAGTATTAACTTACGTTTTATTCCATATTATCGTTTATAGTATTATTATCTTAGTCTATATATTCGTTACAACTAACTATCCTTCGTATAATTTGTTATTATACCATAACTGGCTTGTACACTACTCAGCTGTTAACCATAATGCTAGGAATATTTTCACCCTTACTATTAAAGGCGAGTACTCGATTATTGTATCCGTGGAACACTATATAAAACCATTACCCTTTAATGTTTAACCAATATATGTAGATGAGATTCTGTTGAAACTACTACTTGTGAACAATCCTAGCATTTTCGTAAGTCGTCAGAGGAGTCTAATATAATTGGGGAGGAGAGTTTAAAATCAGATAAGGAGGAAGATAACAGCAAAAGTGAGCGAGAATCGAATATTAGCATGGAGGATTGGAAATATGCGTAAAAATTGAACGAACTCCTTAATTTAGCCGAATACTCTTCATAAGGGAGTCACTCAAAATGAGGAGGTTTTATACTTGTGGGAGACCTCTTACGAAAAAAAAGTCACAAGAGAAGTTAGCATTATTAAAAAAGTTTGTGTTATGGATGTATTAATCATACATGATGCTAACGAGGACGAAATAACGTCGTACGAGGACGAAATGGTAATGATAACCACGATTGAGAGACGAAATAATCAGGTGAAGAGAAAATCGGAAAGGAAGATTATTACGTTCGACGAGGTGAAGGGGTCACTTACTAGAGAACATCTTGATATTGTCGACTGTTTATTATGTTTGCTTATTCCGTGTACGTCAGTTTGGAGTTTGGAAAGAAAGGGAAAAATAAAACTTTCCAATTGCGTTACAACATCACTATTACTTATGGAATTGTTAATTTTTAATTTTGACGGGAAAACTAATTCGAGATTAAATAGTTAGAATGATGATTCTATAATATTAGGGGCGTTAAGGGAAGAAAAGGACAGGAAGGTATTTTTAAACATTTTGGCATACGAATACCAATCATGTTAGTTAAAAGCAAAGAAAAGTAAGGGAAAAGTGAAAGAGACTCACTTGGCGTACGGTGAAACGAAACGAACACTAATAGCATAAAACAACAAACTTAACAGAAATATTAAATGCTGTCCCGAGAGGAGAGAATTGAACGATACGCTACAAAAGAGAGAATTGAAAGATACGCCACAAAAAGTTGTTAAAAAGTGTTTCGAGTCTTCCGGAATTAATGCTGGTGATATAAATAAGACGAGCGAGGAAAATAAATCCACTAACGAGAAATACCCATAATTTGACAAGAAAAAGGGAGGGGGATTGGTACTGGCCAAGAGGATTGCATATACCTAAAGAAATACATTCGTATTAGGTATTGAGGATGCATGAATAAATAACCTCGTTGCCTATTTCATCGAACTCGAACCAAATAATAGGCTATTTAAACTAAAACAGCCCAAGTGCTTATAAGATGAGGTTGCTTTTATACAAAGGTTTTATCCCATGATAAAGGCAACAGTATGAAATGTACTAGGAGAGTTAAAATAGAGGGCGTACTCACGGTACCCACCAAAGAAAAATAGTAAATATCGATTCGTTTACAATTACATTTCAGTTAACAGTTACACAAATAAACTATAATGACCAACATACTCATAGAATAAAGTATTCGATACCCTTTTTCAAAGCGATCACGAAGTTTTATTTTAGGGCTATACGGTAAATGAGTATTAGGGAATCCCTATTACTTTAAATTATAAGTTGAAAACGGCATTTATTGCACCCAATATGTAATATTAAATACCCAGGATACCCCAAGGAATAACTGAAAGTGGATATATCTATTACGTACTCAGCAACGTTATTTTTGATAAATAACTGATATCAAACAGTAAAAATGGTAGGAAAACTTGGAGGCTAGCATTACCGTCAAGAATAAGATACAACAATACTTGGAAAACAGCTTTCAACGTGTAAATCAACACCCAAAATTTCTTATTACGTGGATTTAAATCTATATTTAACCTTTTATACTTTTAGTATTTTCCCCACATCGTATTCTGAAAGATTAATCTTAATCCTTATAAGAATGTGCTATTCTAAAACCATATTTACTCTTTAGATTTCGAATTGTTACGAGGAAAAGTTCGGTAATCTAAGAAAATTCATAAAAGATTGGAAATATAGGCGAAACTTGAAAATCACCCTACTTCATCAAAGATGTTAGAAAAATTCCTTTACCTTACATCTTACGTCGCAAAATACATGCCTGGCAGTGCTTTATGGAAGATGGTTTTTAAGACTTTATACATAAAAAAGGTGCTGAAAATAACTTCGACGGGGAAAGTTTTAAAGTAAATGTAATGGGTTTTTGAGGACTTTAAGTGGAAAAAGGAGTATGCCGAGGCTTTCGTTACTATGTGTTTGAAAATTGAGCGAAAATTCGCAATAGCTTTAAATTGATCGCATTAAAATTTCTTTATTATTGATGTATTTAGTAAAGAGCTTGGTAATATTACTTTTTAGTTAAATATATTGCCGATAAGCACTAAGATTATTGATAAGTTAATTCCATACGCGAGAATTCTAGCCTTTCCCCCCTCAATAGTCAACGATGTCGAGACAAGATATAAGATTAACGAAAAAAAAATTACTAGCTGTGGTTAAATGTATGAAAGAAGAGAGGATATAGGTGATGAAGTCATCTTTGCCAACAATAATTTATACTAACTATGCAAATCCTATCTCCTAATTGACTAGCCCGATAATACCCATAAGAAGAATAGTATAATAAGTAAACATATTTGGAATATTTGATACGAAAATCCTATATCGCCCTAATTTAAATCAAATAATTAAAATCGTTAATAAAACGCCAAGATTATTGAGACCAACTATTAAACTCTTGAAGTTATATACGAGAAAATCAAATATAATGGAATTACTATAAGAGGTGAGAGAATGCTTACTAATAAGACTAACGATATTAAAAGATCACAAAACGGGAATTATTTTGCTTATGGGAGTATTAAGTTTAGGAAGAATATTGAAACCAAAAGGTGTAACAATAGCGATCGTATATATCGACGAGATAAATTGGTATAGATATATGATAGGATACCGTATAGACAGCTATAAAATGATCGAGAAGTTACCAGAATAGGCAAGAAGGAAGATGAAGCGTAATTTACTGAAATTATTTATTGAGAACGGCATCTTGCTAGGATGAGAATTCATTGAAAGGTACGTTGTTTATATGAGAAAACATAAGGTATATCGGGTATTGAAATGTACCCACGATCTTTATAGGCATTTCACTGTAACGTTAACCCTTTATGAATCGAAAAGAATATTATGATAGCTGACGCGATACATCGATGTTAAGGAATATGTTAAAACATACAAACCATATACATTATCCTGCACCGCCAAGATAATTAACCTAATATCCGTATCTATAGTGGCTCTAAGACCACATGACATTATAGTTATAGACTTTGTAGTCAAAATCAATCTAAAAAAGGGCCGGCGGAGATACCTATTTTAACTTTATAGTCGATTATTTCTCAAGGTTCTTGTTTTGATGAGCCACAGGTCAACTAATAGGCGAGGAGATATGTTGGACTTGGAAACCTATTACGGATACTTTTGGCTTCCCTAAAAATGTTACTATAATAATAGAAGATACTGTAAAAGCCATGCGGTCATAAACTTCTTTATTAAAGGTAGAACGAAGATAATAAATACTCCTGTAAACTAAGCTGTATTACTAGGATTAATTAAGGGGTTGATAAAGCTGGTTAAAAATAGGCTAAAGAAATGGGCTTCAGAACACGAATATAGGTTACTTGAAAAGTGGCATAAAGCTCTCGCAAATATTATAAAAGCTATAAACAACAGGCTTATGAAAAGCTTACTATACACACCGTTTCAAATCATACCGGGTTAGCTAGTATAACCCTCGAAAGATTTTGTTACAGGGGTAATATTAAACATGGATTAAAAATAACTAACGGTAATATTAAATAACTCGAAAGTAAATAGTGAGGCAATCTATAACGAATTCATTAGGCGACGTGACGACTTTTATTATTAGACAACTAATAGGTAGATAAAGTAATAAATTAAGTTTAAAACGAACTTTAATAGTAATGTTAATAGTATTAGTAACAAGTGTTAAGATAGAGATGAAGTATAAAAGGCCTTTTCGAAAACTTGCGAAATTAAATTAAAAATATTTATTGTTAACAATAAGGGGAAATATCAGGAAAATTCTCAAAAGCTTATCTTTAAGCCACAATAGACATTGCCATGGAAGGTTGACTAGGTTACTTTATCTGTGTTATTGTAAATTGTAAACCCTATCACTAGGAAGAAAATAAGGAAAGTTTACATCAATTCATTAAAATGATACATTTAGAGAGAAATAAACGAGGAAGAAGACGTTGTAAATGAAAGAGATAATAAAGTTCAAGATATTAAAATTAGGGGATACAACAATAATAGTGGTACCGCTAGTCAAAATGTACCAAAATGAAACAATGTCATTATCCTACATTAGGGGGAAAAAAAGAGTTGAAAAGTTAAAAGGACTTAAAGATTGGAGGTAAGGGTTAAAAAGGAATTTAAAAGATTAAAAGATTGAAAAGTTTAAAATTGAAGGTTGGAAAAAGAGGGGAAACTTGAAAGATTATTATGGAGTGTAGTGGAAACTTCCCTTTATTCTTTTGTTTCTCAGTTTCTCTATTTCTTTATCTTTTGTTCTTTATTATTTGTTCTTTATTTCTCTATTTGTTTATTTTACATTACTACAAATCACCCCATATCAACCTTAATGTGAACTTCGACTTTTATTTCACTTTACTTTGTTTTATATGGCTTCGAGGACTCAGCCATACATTGATTTGGGGATAGATGGTAGTATTGAGGATTGGGATGCTTACTAGTTATGACTTACAATAGATAAATGGCTACACGAGGTTATGGGAAGAATATCTAGAGGATAAGGGGAACCTGCGGGCACCAGTTCAACTTAAATAACACACAATAATACAAATCCGCCTACCCCCAAATACCCCTCCGAATCCCTCGCTTTCTCCCAGTAACCAACCAATAAAATAATACACTAAACTTGCAGTCATTACAGTTAATTTCACTTATAGTAAAGTCAATGTTATTTATGGTAAAGTTGACTGACTGCACTGCAATTACTACTATTCCAACAACTCTCACCTTTTGAACATAATCTTTTACATAAAAACATTACACCTATTAGTTACGCCTTCAGATACTTCAGATAGTATTTAAACCATAGAATACAAGTGGCAAGTAAATCATTTTCAGCGTCATTTTATTGAAACATTACAAACTTGGACAAAAACGATTATAAAGACCACAATCTTTAAATTAACAGCTGGTGCGATTCTGACCGGAAGGAAAACAGAGCCATTGGAACGTGAACCTAAAGATATACGGTTCAGATTGTTAATAGGAGAGTCAACTCGATTTCCAAGCAAAGATCCAAAATATACCTTCCTTTTATAGATACTAAATCAATAGCTATCATAATGGTCACTTAAAACACCATCTAAATAAGGAAATTGTTTACAGAGCTACGTATTCATATTATCGTCACTATATATTATAATAATGAAAGACTTATTAATTTTTCCAAATACCCAGAGTATCACCAATGTATTTAACATATCCCTCTTGAAAAACACGTTGAAATAGATCAGAAGAAACATGGTACTATAGAAATTACGTGGGGTTTTACAAATAGACTACTGGTAAATAGGTTAACAAAGCTATTACCGAGAGCAAAACACAAAGTAGTAATGAAACGGCTAGGCTTAATGAAGTTTATTTAAACTAAGTTCAAATAGAAAATTTATAAAGCTTTATGCTCCAGGTCACCTTGCCGTATTACGGGAATAAAATAGTAAAGCTATTATTTCTGCAAACTTCAAAATATTCACAAAGACTACTATAGAGGTTATCGATTTAAATCAGACTACACAAGTCTTCTTCCTTTTTGCATCTACCAAATTTCACTATATACTACACCTCTCTCACCTTCTACCTTGCCCTATATTTCATTTTACTTCTCTTCTTTTTTTATATTCCTTTTTCTAAGCAGATAGTATCGCTTATGGGAGTGTGTTGAAAATACAATAAGTACAGTCTGTTCTCAACAACAGGGTCAGTTAGTATTTAGTACAACAATTATTACTTGGTATGTCTCTATATCAAGGATGAGGAATACTACAGAAATAATGATATCTACCGGAACACAGGTAGAAACACTAGTAGGAACATTAGTGAAAGAACTAGAGAATAGTATACTAAGGTACAAAAGGATCGAGATAAAGATGATAACTGTATACTAGTATTTACTAGTACAGGGGCACTAGTAATTACTAGTGCAAGGTACTAGTACTAACTAGTACGGAGTATCAACACGGAGATGTTTCCTGGAACAAGTACTTACTAGTATAGAGGAACTAGTATTGACTAGTACAGAGTCTCAACCTTGATGATCGAGATCTCTATGAGGATTATCTTAATTATATCAGAGAGTTCTACATGTGGATTCTAGTATTCCTGAATCTAAAAACCTATACAATACCTTCTTGTATAATAAATTCAACAAAAATATCGTCGTCGTCTTTGTTTTTTTCGACAATGTTGCTACCAATATTATCGCCCTGAAGAAAGATCAGCGACTCCTACACCTCAAGCTATATACCCTTGAGTAAAAAATAAGGGACAAGATCGCCCTTTTTACAACAACAAGCAAAAAAGTTATTGAAATTATTTACATAATAATAAAGTTGACGGTTTTCGTAAACCGTCTATTAATACCTAGTAGAAAATAAATACAAATTCTGAATTACACGCTAAAAAAGTAAAATGAATTACTGTAAATACGGCGGACGCATTAAAAAGCGTCTGTAAACAATATTAATACCATCAGGACGGGCGTACACTCGTTACCGCCCTATTTGTAACGGTAATAACATACGAATACGCCCCCATTTAAACGATACTTGTCAAAAGACTTACTGGCAGCGGCGAAGGCGAAGCAAGACACGTAAGGAATGGTCATAAAAAGGCTAGGGGAGCTCACCTTAATTTGGCGATCTAACGCCTTCTGCGTTAAAGCGGCCTCCCAACGTATCCTAAAGAAACGCGCCTCCAAATAATGGACCCGCTCCGCTATATCGACCTTGTTCACGCAAACGTTAACATATATCACTATTAGAAAGGCAAATATTACGTACTGCGCTATAATTAGTCGATGATTTACTTAGGAAATTTAGTGGACGGGATGAATAAAGGCGATGTTTCCATTTAAGTCAAATCAGTGAATTTAATAACCTTTTAATTCTTAAGACTTTAGCTTAATAAGGATGGGGAATGGGGAGCGGAAAAGGGGGGCAGGAGCGGTTAAAAGAGGGGAATTAAAAGAAGAGCTATTAGCGGCTTAAAAAAAATACGGCGGCGGCAGCGGCCTTAGTAACGCGCGTTCGCTGCCGTGACATACAGCGCCGTTCGTTACGTGATTTATAAAACGGCATACAATATAAGGTAATTAGAACTTATTAATTAAACGCGAAAACGCAGTATAGTTGATTAAAAGCGTAGCTCAAAGTGGTAAAACGTTATAAAAGGAGTGAAAAAACAAGTTTTACCAGAACAAACGATAATAAACTGCTTTATATTAACTTTATAGAACGTAATATCGATAATTACGCCTTTACAGGATTCGCGGACCTTTCAAAACAAACCACGACCTATATTACACTATCGCTACTACATAACCAACTACTATCACAACTAAATTATTGATACGTAATTTTTCGCACAAAAGAAAAAACTGCCAGTATCAATATTACTATTCAATATATATTTTATTATAGTTAAAAAATGTAAGGAATTACCCTCGCGAAGTGCATGGTAGTGGGCTACGGCTCTAGTGGGAGTATCTAAGCTCCTATCTAAGGGGTGCACTCTGCAGATTCGTCTTTTACCTCTTGCATTTTTATAACTACTAATACTATCTTTGAACACTATACTGTCTTCTTCATACGTTGACTTAAAAACCCAATCTACAGTATTAAACTGTGGAATGATTATTTAATCGAAGATATAAACATAATGCCGTTAATTCTACTAATGGTGAAATTAATACTATTTGCGTACAGGTCTCTTTTGAATAATACCGATCTAACTTTTAACTTTTAATTTCCAATAATAATTGAGAATAGAGATAAATTAGATAATCAATTTAGTATCAACAGTAAACTCGTTTACTTCATATTCATCATGTAAAAACAGTTAATACACAACATATGAATATTTGAAGTTCATTATATGATCAAAATACTCAACATCGTTATGGTGACCGATAATATAATGAGAATTATAATTAAATGGTTGAGATTTACTTTGATTTTAATAGTTAATTGTATTGGTTTTGGTAACCCTTACAAATACCTTTTGAAACTCGGAACGATTAATGAAAATATCTTGATTATGAATAAAACAAAGCTAAGGTAAATATACAAAACTAGAAAAATCGCCCAGTTTCAATACATAGAAGACAAATATATTTTCGCTTACAACAAAACTAAAACTACGATAAACGATGCCTTAGAAAATTTTATGAATGGTAATAAACTAATTATTCGTATTGAAAGATATATCGACCTACTAGTACATAATGAAATGAGAATAAATTCCTAAGTAACCAACAATATTCTTGAATTAGGATAGATGAAATAATTATATTAAACTACTGGTAAATGTTATAACGCTAGTTATATACAAATATACAAGGTTTATAACAAAAGATTTGCGTACGGCAATGGAGAAGGTGAATACCTGGAGTTTAGAATTGAATACCTATAATTGGAATATAATTTTTGTATAAAATTGATTGGAATTAATAAAAAATATCCGCTCAGAATGGAAGGAACTTTCTTTATTACCATTGATTTTGAAATCGAGGTACCAACACTAGCACATAAAAACAAAAATTGTTAGTATTAGAATAACAATTAATTTCTACCTAATGAAAATTCTAACCACGGTATGCTATTTAATATAAAACGCGAGTTAAGTCGTGACCTATATAAATTAGGGTTTAAACCAGCTAACAGTCTACTAAACTTAAAATGATCATCTACTATTCTAATTTTAATATATTATCAATTACTCCGACCTAGATTCGAATCCACTACATTGTAATGATAAAGACCTACCAATAACAAGTACATTATTAAGATTGGTATGGGTAATTATTTCAGGGGGTTGAGAAATTATAATCAAGGTTTGTCAAAATATGTTATTTAAGTTTATACAGGTTGTATTGGAACTGCAGTCAATTGTAATACAGGTAAGTCAATGATACTGACTATATGTTAATTGTACTAACTGCAACTTGACTATATTGTTGGTAGGTTGACTGCAAATCAAGTGCAGTAGGTGCCCAATTCAAACTAGGGCACGTCCCAAGCAATTGTATATACAAATTAATGTGTAGACCGGCTAGCGGTCTGTTAAACTTAGAAGTAACACATAACTACTTTCAATGCAATACCAATAACTTCGACTAGGGATTCTAATCGACTATGTTGTAACGATAAAGGCCTACCGACATTGATCTGTATTTATTAGGTTAAGCACAGATAATTTAGATTGAAGAAAAAGTTATTTCTAGTTACGCTTTGTTGTTTAAAAGAACTTGAAACTAGCGACGGTATCACCAATTGATCGAAAATACTAATAAATCTTGATTAAACCAGTTGTAGAAGAAAAAATGTTAAGATGGACTGCCTAAAGATCTTAAGTTTTTTGAATTACCAAGTTATTAAGTTACCAAAGTTGACAAACGGCTATGTTGCTACCACCACTAGTATTGTTATTACAACTTCTAAATCGCAAAACATCGAAGTTTTACGAAAACTTGAAATACAAATAATAACTATAAAGACAAACAACTTAAAATTTACCCTCCTATATAAAACCATTCCATTCTATTACTTTACCTTTTTACTTCACTCTATAATTGTAAAGATAGACACTAAAAACAATAAGATCGATTTCGTTACCGAATTTATTAAAAAAACGTTATTTGGAGTTTGGTACATATATTCGTCAATTACCTTAACGACTACTTGTGGTTTATAGAAATCAACAAAAACTTAACCCCTAAGGAAATAACCAACTACATTAGAAACTTTATTCTTAACGTTGACTGCGACAAATAAAACTCTAGAATTGAGGCCCTTTACGATTTTACCAAGTTATTCAAGAAATAGAGTTTGGAAATGTAGAAGAAAACAGAAAAGTTAGTTGAGGTCAAATTGAGGGCCAATTTATACAAACAAGGGATTTCACTGTTAGTAAAACTTGGGAATGAAGTTGATCCAGCCGAGATATTGTACGAATAGACCACTGATAAATACTCTGAAAAGATACGTTAAAGCAAAGGCAAAAGTATCATTAATGATAGGATCCCTTAACGCCCTCACATACGTTCGCAAGATTATGTCTAAACCCATATAAATTTCACAAACCATGTTACACAAGTGATTTAATACCTTAGCATTTATGGCAACGATGAGAAATCAATTAATGCAAGCGCGGTAAGTTCTAAAGTTTATGTACACCCCTAAACCCACTAATCAATGAAACAAAAACTCCAAAAATCACGTTAACAATACCAAAATTATCACCAAATATACTGCAATCCTCAAGGTCCACAACATGTATAATTCCAACAGATTGGCCAATAGTACCAACCTAAAAAAAAAATCACATTCACGCGCGAACCAACTATACGTACAACCACTGGATTTTTCTCTCCAAACTCCGCCGAAAGTAACTATCATACCCACTAATATCAGTCCTAACATTACCAGTCGAAGGATCCAAAGGGTTTTACAACTAATAGATCACTTTATCTCCCCGAAACGTTCCTATGAAAGATAAGGATTACGTTACGATTACCACTTTCATTAAGATTTTGAAAGTGTTATGACCCAAGCACATTGGCGGGTCAGGAAACAGGCTAGCATGCAGCTGAGCTACCAAGAGCCTGAAGTCCAACACATCAGGCGGAGAACATCTCTTTGTCAGCACCAGACTAGGCAACCCTCTAGGGTTAGGGTTATCTAGATTACAAGTGCTCACTGAGCCTCAGTGAGCCTCAGTACTGAAGATAGTATGAAGGCCATAGGATATAAGGACACGGTCAGCACCACATAGATAGTATTTCCTTCATAGCTCTTCAGTTGTCAATCTAAGTTTTTAGTCTACACACCTGAATAGCCTAACAGCTAATGATCATTCTATAGCACGAACAAACATCTTCTGATATTGCACCTTTGTTACCTCTGCTATCTTACTGCTAACATAAACCCCCTGACACCTTCTATTTACTCACGGGTATTTAATGTGATCATTACAGAAAGGTAGAGAAATGTATGACAGTAAGTTGTATAACCTTTTCGACTATAAATTACAAACAATTTTCAACATTTGCCGTTACATAAAAATTAAACAATCAGGTTTCCACTCGTTATTTTCCAATATTTCTATCGGTTACGCCTAAAATTACTACATCCAATATTTAATAAATTACTCGTCGTTTCAAAGGATTTACGATAGTTTTAAATAATACTTGAAACATGATGTTTACTTTGCTTTATACTGTATAAATTACAACATCATTAATTGGTTACAAATATTGGAATATAAAAAGGAGTTGTAAATCAAGATGAATATTTTAATTAGATGTTTAATCACCTAATGATTTACCAACAAGTAATAGAGAATGTAAAATCTGTTGAAGTTATGTGAAACCAATGAGTTTGCCAGGATATTATGGGTTCTAAAGCGTTCGAATATATTTAATATTGACCTAACGGTAAATGTTCAGGTATTTTTAATTAGTTTCGATTTTTTGACAATTCTAATGACACGGGTTTCTAGTTTGACAGTTATATAAGCTTAAGTTTAAGATCATGAGGATGGTAAAATAGACTTTCCCCAAACTTATTACATCAACTGCAAGAACCATAGGCACAGGCAATATGATTTACAAAAAAAACTTAACCTTCAAGTTGAAACGATAACGAATATAAGGAAAACAATATTTATTTTTTTAGTATTTTTAAGTTCATTACGTAATTTTTTTATTATAGAAAAAGTTATTGAATGTTTGTGTTAGAATAGCAGTCAAATGCAGTACAGTCAAGTCAACTTTACTTATAATAAAGTTGATTGTACGTACTGAAAATTGACTGTAGTTTGTGATATTTGAATACACTATACTGTAAGTGCAGTGCAGTAGGTGCCTACTTTAAAGTAGGGCATAGGTCAAATCATTTGATCATACAATTTAGCTTGAAAACCGGCTAGCGGTCTGCCAAACTTAGAACTTACAATTCAATTAACTAATATCAATATAGCACTAGTTACTTCGACCACAGTAATTTAATTCGACTACGTTGTAACGATAATGGCCTACCAACACTAATCAGTATTGATTAGGTTAAGCAAATATTAGCTAAGTAAAAGAAAAGGCTGCTTTCCAGTTATGCTTTTCAATTACATTACGTAAAGGGAAGATTTTTGCGAAGGAAGTTAAGGCTATATCTACTGTTTATAGGTAGTTAAAAAAGACTTTTCAAACGCATCTGCTATTTATAGGTGCTTGAAAGTGGAGAAGTTATCGCTAGTATTATCGAGAATACCAAAAAACTTTTATTTGACCAGTCTTGAAGAAAAAAGTTAGGATTAACCACCTAATAGTCTTAAAGTCATTAAGTTGGTAAACGTCTAAATCAATATTATAGCGGCTACTACTATTACAGGTATTACTATTGTAAATTTTGAATCGTAAAAACGAATTAGTCCTATGACCTTTGAAAATACTAACTTTAACAGCAAACCTATATTTTTACACCCCTTTTTACTACTATTTTTACTTTTTACACCTTTTAATTATCGTTATGATAACTTTTTAATTACGTAGGGATTGATATTATCGCCAACCCCGTTAGAAAAAAAGTAGTTAAAGCTTTTGAAATCCTTTTCGTTAAATACTTTGATGACAACCTTTGGAATAAGGAGGTTACCGAAAATTCTACCCCCGAATACCTTATCAATTACGTCGGTGACTTTATCCTCGATGTCGACTATAACCATTAGCATACAAGAATGAAAAACTTTATAAACTATATCGAATTTTTAAAAACTCAATCTTAGCTATGAAAAAAAAAAAAAAACCGAAAAATGATTAAAATTAAAGTTAAGGGCTGACTTACGCAAACGAGGGATTTCCCAACCCTTAAAAGTCGAAAAAGATGTTAACCTCGCACAAATACTTTACGAATGTACCACGGACAAAATTCCATAATAGAACTAAGAAAATGAGGGTAAAGTGATCGTTAACTACCACGTTTCTTAACATCCTTACACATGTTCACAAGGATTTGCCCAAACATAAATAAGTTCCTTAAACTATTTTACACAGAATAATGGTTTAATAACACTGGCTACAAAGAATTAATTAACTTACAAGCCATAAGTCTTCAAGTCTATCAGTTAATTAAAAATAAATCTCGATGTAACCCTTAATACTCAAAGGATTATTACCAAATTTCCCGCGGCGAAAACCTACAAGTCTCTTTATACCAAACTATTCAACACGTCTAGTTTCAGTAGCCAAATTAATGAAAGAATAGATTTATACACGAGCCTACTATATATACAACTACTAGATTTTTCCCTCAAAACTTGGATAAAGATAATTATACTACCTTTTATCACCAACTCAAATACCAATAGGGGGAGTTAAAGGGTGCCTACATCTAATATATCATATTTCTACTTTAATAAGTCCTTATAGAAAATACGGATTCCGTGGTAATTACCACGTTTATTAAGATTTTAAGAGGAAAACAAAAGTATAACGGTAAGCCGTCTAACCGCTTCCACGTTATGTTACGCTCTTTTTCAATGTATTCTGCGAAATAAGGGTTATATTGGCAGGTTTTTACTCGCTGTTTCCCAATATTCTTACCGGTTGAGAAAAAGATTATTACTCTAGTAATATAACGAATGATTACTATTTTCGCGAAATAAACGATAGTTTTAAAGGCTAGTTCAAATACAATATAAATTTTGCCCAATATTACATAAACTAAAACATTATGAATAATTTAATATACTGAATTACACAAAAGAGATGGAAAACATAATAAACTATTTTAACTAGATATTTTACAGATTAATACTTTATTAGTAGGTAATGGAGAACGTAGACGTTGTTGAAGACGTTTTACGCTAACCAGTTTAGTAAGTCATTGCGGGTTATGAAAAGTTCTAATACGTCTTTTAGCACCTTAATGCTACCTATAAAGGCTTTTTTTGGTTATTTACTCTCTTTGTTAAACACTGTAACAACTCGAGTTTGTAACTCAATTAATACATACCCTTAAGCTTTGGAATTTAGTAATAACGAAAAAGACTCCTCCCACACGTATTGCATCGACTGTAAGTACGAAAGGCCCAGCTAATATAGTTAACAAAAAGCTCGAGCCTAGGAACGTAACTAAGTTACAGACGGAAAAGGTTATTCTTTTTCCTTCAGGTTTTAAAATTAGTTGAACAAGGTTATTTAATCGCTAAGAAATATTGAATTTAGGGTAAATAAGACTGTTGGTTAACACATTATATTGCTATTAAATATGAATATAAATGGGTCAGGTATTACATATAATTACCCTTTACTTTTACTGATAATGACGTTAATACCGTAGAAAACCGTAAATATATTAAAGATAAAAAGGAGAAAAACAAGCCTAAAGCTATTAGTTAATACCAAAATTACGCTATCGACCCTAAAATAACGCAATAATTTGTCAACCACGGTTTCTTATATCGATCAATAGGCGAAAAACCTTATCGCCGATATAGTAATAAAGAGTATGGCATTATATATTTATTTAATATTTATGATCGTTACGAGAAACAGGTTTTTTAAGGTTTCATACCGTATATAAGAGCAGCAGAATACTAAATAGGAGGTTATTTGTAATACATCGCGTGACAAAGTGATACCAATACTACTAAGAAACTTAACCCCAATGATATTAGCAAAGTTAAGGTTAGATTTAGCCTTGACAAAAAGCAATTTTCACTTGAATTGATAACGGTTAAGATTGTTTTGAACTTTATTCTTTTTACAATTATAGAATCCCTTACTCCTGTTTTCCTTTGCCTTAAAATATTAAGAACCTCAGCGTTAACTTTAACGTTGAAATTAACGAACTGATGTAAATCGAAGGAGGTAAAAGGTTTTTACCAAGCTTTAAGTAGGGGCACTTATGATTTTATTTTTAAAGGTTAAAGACAGTGCTGTTTAACTTAATGGAGCCGGAATATCGTTAATTATAGCCGAAGTTTAATTACCCAGCGACTAAAAGGCTTTATAAGGTTTTAAAAGCGGCTAAAGAGAAAGATGTGTACTTGCTAAAGTTGAAGGTAATTAAACAGCTATACTACCATTGTCTAACGTACTTTTAAATCCCCTTAAAGTTTAAGTTTATGTTAAAAAAACTAAAACTTTAATTTTAATGTTTTCTTAAAAGTGTTTTACTTAAATAGTAAATTAGAACTTTATATTATTGATTTTGTTACGGCTTTGTACGGCGTGAATTTCTTTAAAAAGTTATAAGAAGAGAAACGTGGGAGGTATTACGTATTTTATTGGTTAACACGCACCTTGTTCCACTAAACCTATTAGTTTATAACTTTGGTATTAACTGTATTACCATGAAATTTTCAATCAATATTGAATCAAAAGAAAAATTAATGTAAATGGGGTTTCGTTAAAATTTAATAAGGTATCAGTAAGTTCTAAAGTATTTACATCCTTTTATAAACGTCGTAAGATATATTTATACTGTAAATCGGATATTTTATAAGTTCAAATATAGTTTTAGATAGCGGTACAAGGCTTTCACGATATTGTTGGCTTCAACGGATTTGTATTCACTTTATTAGCATTTAAGAATTACCCATATAGAACAATTGAATATTTATTGTTGCCAAATACTCACAAGAACGTTATGTTATATAATGAAACCCTAAAGAAACTAGGAAAGGAATTGATACACCGTTAGGTTAACGATACTCTTCATACTAAAAAGGAGCCGTTAATAATAAATATGCTATTCTTTCCTCTTTAAAGAAAAGATTTTACGTCGCGAAACCAGGAAAATATGATAGGTTGTATAAGATCATAACCATTATTAACATAAATATAGTAGTTAAAACTATTAACAACTTCATTACTTTTCAAATCATATAGGTTAATCCGTATAAAAGACTTTTTAAGTTAGATAAAAATACTAACGTATATAACCTTCAAGTCGAACAGATTAGCCAATATAACTCTACCGAGCCGATTGTTAATAAACTAATGAAACATCGACAGCGCATAAGACGACCTAAAAGGAGAATATATATTGAAAAGAAGGATGGCAACGGGGAATACTGGTTTAATAAGGCATATATTACGGTATAGGTGTTTTAAAAGAAAAAGTATAACGGAAAACTTGCTTTTAAGTTATGTGTTGAAGGTATTATTGATATACCGGGCAAACTGTTGAAGAAAAGCGAACAAATGAAGATTAACGGCCATTTTTTACAAGAGGTTGTACAATTTTTATCGTTGACGTAATTTAAAAGCTAAAACGTTCTTATTTCTAAGTCGAGGATAATATACGGGGTAAAAAATAAAACCATTGATCGACCGTACGGAAAATTACAGTTAATTGCTTAAGGATATGATAATAAAAGTAAATATTGAATCTTTACTTAATGACTTATAATTCAAAATATTAGTTAAAGTTTCATTATCGTTATCTTTATGAATTTAATTGTGAGCGTAAAAGGTTAATAAATCTTTAATGGCCGGGATATAACTGAAGCATATACGTAATCTGTTATCGATTTTTAACGGATTATATTGTTTTAATTGCCAAAAACTCTAAGGGATAAGTTGCCGGTTAATATGGTAATGTATTATGTCAAACATTTGTACGAATGGGTTGAAGTAAACGTTTTTCAGTTCCTAATATATTGAACGCACTATAAAAATTAGCTGGGTATAAAGACTTTAGCGTTTAACCAATGTTTATTGATTACGAATGGTAAATAAATTGACTATACCCTTTTTTCCTGAAATATTAGGTTTCTAGCGACAAAACAACGTATTATTGAAAGGTTAGGGCTTTCAAACTATAAATTAATCGAAACGTTAGCTAAATATATTCAACCCAACTTGAAAAAATCTTCAATTCGTACTTATAATGTTAAGACTAAAAGTGGCACTTATATTAGCTTACGTTAAAAAGATAAGTTATACGCTTGTGTGAGTATTACTATATAACACTACAGTTAGTATATATAGGCCAAGTTACAGTGCACTATATTATTAGGTGCACTCCTACAGAGTACACCATAACGTATCACGTTGCAGGCAACACTCTTGTAAGGTGTAAAGTGCATTATACGTGGAGCAGTTTGGAAGGGGTAATCCAGAGTGTATGGAAAAAGGGCTACTGCTTGGATGAGAGGTTTATAACCTCCCATCCGTGGCGTGTACTCTTCGAATGCCTCTTTCTAAATGAACTATTAATCTTTTACTATAATACCAATCTTTCTAATTACTTTTAATTTACATTTAAGTAAATCAAAGATCTTACCGACACTAATTAATAGCCTATTAGGTCGATTATAACTAATAGGAAAAAAGATAAACCTAAGTTAAATACTTATAACGGGATACTATAGCGGTTTCAACTGTTTGTACTTTATCACTACGCCTCATAAGAATTATACGGGAGTGTGGAATTACGCGAAAGCGCCGTTAAAACTAGAAACGTAATGAGACTGTAAAATCCGGATTAGCTTTAAAAAGATTACTTTTAATATAATACTATTAATTAGTTAGTGCCCTATTTACTGAAAAGCCATATTAAGTTAACTTTAACTTATTTTAACGGTTTGAACGTATCTGTGTACTTTTAAAGAGATTGTTATTACTTATTAGGCCATATAGGCCAAAACCATTAAGTTTTGAAACCTTGAGTTAGGACCTACTCGACTTAAATATAGTATCTAAACCGCTTAGGAAACTTAAAAGCGGTAACGAATATAACATCTACGCCGCTCACTAAATTTAAAAGAGGTTACGACCCCAATACTCAAACCGTTAGTAACTACTAAAAGCGGATATAATACAATAACCCGAACCGCTTACTAAATATGATCTAAGACCAATACACTGGATTATATAATACACTTCTTTTTACCCACATTTCCTTTCCTACGTTTGCCTTATTCTCCTTTTTAAGTTCGCCTTATATATTTTAAGTTTAATATTTATAGAGTTTAAGGTTTAATAGATGTTTTGTTCGAATTGCACTAGTAAAAGTTAATAAAATTAATTTAAAACGTTTAATTATCATGTGGTTATATTTAGTTTACTTGTTGTTTAAGTTGTATTTATATTAGTAATCCTTAATAGATTTACTTTAATCGCTTTGTGCATTCCATTCATTTTGTATTTCCTTTTTGTGAAATGGATCATTTCAAACTTTAAAATTTAAATGTACCTAAACTTAGACGCAGTGTACAATCACTAATCTACGCCTTTATAAGCAGTATATACATATAAATACTACCTACACTAAGAATACGATAGCTTTAATAGTGAAGGATTTGGCTAAGGTTAATGAATATATGGGGTACCTTTTTATATACAAGTCGTTTCGTAATAGTATCTTAAGGTATTTAAACTTTAACCTATGAGATAATAAAATCGAGGTATTAGTAGAAGATTTACACCCTTATACGGCAAATACATATATTATTAACATGATTTTTGACTATTTTAGCGGCGAAATCAAAGAAAGCAACTTATTCGACGATTTCAAAAAGTATTTTACGAATCAAACGCCTGATATATGACGTATGGTCGATAGTACGATTTTAAAAATACTACGAAAACAATTACGAAGCAAAGGTATCAATACAACCGGTGGAAATAATGACTATATTGTGGAAGCTTTATTGGTAATGGCCTAGATTATACGAATAACGAAGTGAATAAACGATAAATTAATAGAAGTGAAATTTATAAAAGAATATTGGTTGAAGAAACGTTAGAGACGCTTACTTAAGATAACGGACCGGGAATAAGAAAAAGCTTTCGAAAATAGAGAAAAGGCGTTTGATAAGGCTAAACGCCCGCTGTAAAGTGGAGACGGAGCTGGAGAAATCGACGGAAAAGGAGGAACCACCGTAACAATTATTTATAACAAAGGTTAAATACGAATCCTCACCGGAACGCAATTTAAAATAAAGATGAAGATAAGACTACTTCTAGGATACCGTTAATAGCTAGTTTAACCACGAAAAAAGCGGCCCGAACAAAAAAAAATGCCCTGTTTCGAAAATAATTAACGGTATAAAACGCTAATACGTATTCTATAAATTAATGCCTATTAATCACGAAACTTACTGTAATATTCCACCGTTCCGCTTTTCCATTAATAGAAGCGACTATATAGAACTTAACAACTTCTCTAGACTTTGGAATAAAAACGAGAATTATAACGGTAAACTATACGATATATTCGACAACAAAATACGTTTTATACTTGATGAGTGTGAAAAAAATAGATATTGAACCGTTTCAATTCTAAGTTATTTTACCAGGCATTTAATTTTAACATTTTATAAAATAGTATATATACTACTTGAGGTAAAGGGATATATTTGTAATATACTATAACCGTTTATAATTACACCTCGATATATAAATTAATTACGAACTTTATGATAGGGATCGAATTGGTACAACCCTGAAATTAATGGAAAATTAACGAGAAAACACTGATAGAAACCTATGGGACATACTTACTGCCTAGTTAACTAAATTTCGAAAATGTTAGATAGCCTTTGGATTGGAATATAAGAGTAATAAACTATTTATCTAAATAATAATAAAAATATGTCGCTAAAACCCAAATTTTAACAAGTAAACGCCCCAAATACTGTTATTATAAACCGAAAAATTAAGGATAAAACCTTAAAAATAAAGGGCAAGGCAATAATAATTGAAGCCGATTTTACAGTGAGGGACAAAACGTACCACGGCTATAATAATACTTACGAAAAGGGATACGTAGCCCTTTAAGTTTACAAAAACATTATAACGTATATAGTAAAATCGGCTATTAATTAACTGACTACCTAGCTTACAAGTAAATTCGATTTAAACGATAATTTTAGGCCGATTACATATGTAATGACCGAATAGAAATCAATTTTATAATATAAGGAGTTAAATACAAAGATACTAATAATCAACTTAATGCCTACCCTTACGAATACACCTTCGGAGAAAACGACTTTAAAGGTAATAATGCCTATTTTATATCCTAAGATGACGAGATCGCCTAACGTATTTTTTCAAGTTTACAAGACGTTTCTGTGGATATTACTATATACCCTCATAGATAGTATATATAGGTCAAGTAGCAGTGCACTGTATTGCAGGGTGTACTCCTTCAGGGTACACGGTAACGTGTCACGCTGCAGGCTGCACTCTTACAAGACGCAAAGTGCATTATGCACGGGTCGGTCTAGAATGGTTATTTCAGACCGACTACAATACGTGGATTGGTCTGGAATGGTTATTTAAGACCAATAGCAATGCGTGGATCGGTTTAGAAGGAGTATTTCAAAGTGATACGCTCTGAAGGAAAGATTTATAAGCCTTCAACCGTAGCGCACACCTCTGGATGCTTTTTCTTAATTATTAATATTTCACCTTATACTATAACTACCAATAATTTTAATTACTCTTCAAAGACCTCATATTATATAAATATTATAAATTTATAACCTTACCGATATTAATTAGTAGTTGACTTAGTTGATTATAAATAGCTCAGAAAAGAAGAGTAAAATACACGTTAAATAACTATAAGAGAATGTTACAGCGGTTTTAACTATTTATACTCTAACACATCGTTTTTATAAAAAGACTATACGTTAAAGTGTACAAAGATTGTAAAAACTAAATGACTTAAAGACGGAAAACTTTAACACGATATTATTAACTCGTATTTAGTGTTTTATTTATTAAAAATCCCGATACGTTACCATTAACCCTCATTTGGCGTTTTAAAGTACCCGAGCACTTTTTGGAAAGCTTCCTATCACGTACCAGGTTACGCAAGCCAAAACCACGAAGTTTCGAAACCCTTCGTTAGAACATATCGATTTTTTTTTACGAACCACTTGATTTAGCAAAGCTACGATCGGTTATACATAAACAAATAACCCGATCGCCCCACCAGAATCGGTTATAAACTAAAAAACGAACTGATCCCTTTACCAAGTTTTACTGCCGCACACTAATACGGACAAACTACCGTACCCCGGAATACATAACAACTTGACATTTCCCTTACTATACTTAATTTCCTATACCCGCCCTATTTGTTTTAAATTTACCTGCGTTCGTCTTATGTTTCCTAAATTTAGTACTTAAAACGTTTTAAGTTTTTTTCTAACTGTTTAGATAATGTAGCACTAATAACGTTAATAGAATTAATTTGAAACGCTGAACTACTTTCTAATTACGCCTTATTTACGTAACATTTAAAATTTATTTTTACTACTAATTGCTAGTAAACCCTATTTCGACCGCTTTAATTAATTCATTCGCTTTATATTCGCTTGACTACCCTAAGCTTTGGATATACACAGATAAAACACGAAATCACCACACTTTAACATATCTTCCAAACGCCCCAAAACAATCGTTAATATAACCCTAAATCTAATTACATTGAAGGAGGCCAATTCATTCTTTAATATCCTGATCAAATATATAGAAATTAAATAGGCTATAATACAGGAGATCGACCTAGGCTTTTAGAATAACACCATCGATTTACAGTTAAGAAACTAAAACCTTATATCGTAAATACATATATTCAACTGTTATGTACCAATACTAGGAGATGCAAATTGAAGAACCTAACTTACTAAACGAATTCTATAATAATTTCTCGATTTAAACGTTAGAAATATTACAAAGTATAAACCATATTATTGCCAAAGCCTTAAGAATCGAACTTAGAACAAGAGGAATTAATACACCAGGAGGTAAAAATGGGCGTCGTATAAAGGCACTATTCGAAATAGTACAACTTATCGACGTACCAGACTGGGAGGATAAATATTTATACTTTACGGACTTTTTAAAAGTGTATTACCTAACAAAATAAAGGAGATTATTTTTAAAACCAGGGGGAAAACGCGTGAAACGGTATAATCCTATACCACAAGACAAAAACAGGAATTATGAGGAAGAAAAACGCCTATGATTTTCATTTACTATACAAGTATAATACATCCTTATACCGGCTTATACCGTAGCGTAAAACCGAATATTAAACTATTTCCTAAACGCAGAAAATAACCCGACCGGCGATAACGGAGTCGGTCGAAACATAGAAAATAACCCGACCGGCTATGGCAAAGTCGGCTGAAACGGAAAGAATAACCCGCCCTAACAATCGACAATTAGCCGGAATACAAAAAAAAACCCAACCCAGGAAATCACAAGTAACGTAAAACGCCAATACATGTTATACGAACTAATTTCTTTTAATTACGACCTTTAACGCAACCTCACATCACATCGCTTCCCTATGAATAAGAGCGACCTTACGAAGTTAACCAACATTGCCAAGCTATAAAATAGGAATAATAATTATAGCGGCGAGCCATACGATATATTAAATAATCGAATACACGTTATATTTAATATATATTAACGACTAGATATTAAACTATTACAATGTCACGTTATTTTACCCGATATACTTTCCGGGTAAGCTAAGGAGTAGTATGTATACTACCTTATGTAAACAATTAGATTCTTAATGTGTTATAACCGCTTTAAATCCTACTTTAACACCGAAATTAACCACGAATTATACGATGAAAACTGGACTAATACGACGTGGAAATCTGTGAAAAACCAATAGGAAAAATCCGATAAAAACCTTTAGGAAATCCTTACCATCTTATTAAAAAAGTTTCAAAAATGTTAAGTAGCCCTTGAACCGAAATATAAAGGCGACAAACTGTTTATTTAAATAATAATAAAAGCTTTCCGTGGAAACTCGAATTTCGACTTTACACTTTTCAAATCGGAAAAAGACTTAAAAGCCTTTTGTATAAGATTTAAAACATCGTTAGAAACCTTTATACGCTAATAAATAAACTTCAGATTAATATTCGTAACTAATGACAATAGAGGCGAAACCCAAATTATCAAAGTAAACCCTATCGAGATAATTTACCGTGTTTTAAACAGGGAATTTAAAGTTTATCCGAGGCAAATCGAACGCCTAAAATAGAGGTACTAGGGAGGAAACCCTAGCAGTAAAAGACAAGAACGATCCTTCTAAAATGAAAGAAATGGACCGAAACCATAGTAATATTTACGGAAACATATATGACGCCTTATAGGTTTGCAAAAAGGGTACATTATATATGGTAAAGTCGGCTGTTAGTTTTCAAACTACCCCGTTTACGAATAAATTCGGATTAAACGATAATTTTAAACCGAATGTAGTTTTAAGGATCAGATGAAAGCTAATTTTACGATATACATAGCTGAATACGAAGGTAAAGATAATGGATTCGACGTATACCCTTACGAAGATATATACGTAAAAAATAACCTTGAATAAAACGATACCTACTTATTAGCCTACGACGATGAAAACCTTTAACTTATTTTTTCCGGTTTACAAAATACCATCTTTTTATATATTATAGGCCTAAATTACGTAAATGAAGTGTTTAGCGTTAATATAACGTTGTAATTTACCCTTTTCAATAGATACGAAACCAGATTTTGGGGTATTATACTTAAAATCAACGTAACCGAAATTTCAACGACCGGGAAACCACAATTCAACATATTTACAACGAAATTCCCAAAGTTTCGGTTAAACCGGATAGGAGAATACCAAAAGGTTTTATTTAGTAAAGGTAAGGCGACGTTGCTCGGAACGGTTGTTATAAATACGCGTTTCGAACCGATTAAGTTTTAAGTAATGGATTTGAAAACGTTATTTCTACTTTTATTAGCTAATATGAATAAGTTTGGAATGAAGATCCGGAATAGGACTAATTAGCCTATTCGTGCCTTAAATAATGTATCCGTACCACTTAAGCTTAAATTCGGCTACTTATGGTTTTTTCCCGAAAATACGGATAATTAAGGTTATGTATTTGATTTAGCTAAAATTACGAAATTTATAACGACGATTCAGACACCTAATTATTAAACGCCTTTTACGTTTGCTTCACATCGCAAGCTATATAGATATAGGGAAAAACGTATTCGAGGATATCGAAAAGTTATATTATAAATGCTAACTTTACTTATAGGTCTTATAACGGTTTCAATTCCGCCTTTAAAACGATATGGACTTTAACTACAAAGTCATTTATTAATATTATACACCTAAATGGCCAACCGGTTCTTTACATTATCGATACGGCTATATTTTTTAGGGCGCCAAATTTATACGAAACGTTTTTGTTTTAAACTGTTAAAATGCTTTAGTTAATTGTTAATTAAACGTTTACCTCGGGCTTTTAAACTGGATTCCATACGACGCCGATACGGCTTTTCATTACATCAAATAACGTATGAAAGATCGAATAGCCGGTAACAAATACAAATAAATTTCAGTAAAAGCCCTAGAAGGTATTAGAAAGTATAAATAATATTATAAACTACTAAAAAAAGTATATAATGTTAATGAAAGAATTAAATGGTATTGGTTTTAATAAATCTATCCTTTAGATAGCGGTTAACACCGTTAATAACATTTTTAGCCTTAGACGACTTATTTTTAGGCTCTTTATCTTTAGTACCTACCCAAAGATCCACACGAACTTTGTCTTATTACTATTTACAGTATAAATGGCTAATGTTATAGCTACGATTATAGTGACCCCACCCTTATTACGAACAAAGAATAATATATCCAAGGCGTTGGTTATAAGAAAATGCCCACATAAGACTAACGTATTAGACCTACCATTATAATTCAAAGTTTTATTCGAAGACCAAACGATTGATAAACTAGCCTTTAAAGGATCAACAGATTTAGGGGCCATAAAATATTCGTTAACTTATTAAACGGAGCGAGTTCGTTTCGCTAGATAATAGTACCAGAATATAAGAGAAAGGCGAAAAAAACGGTCTGAACGCGTAGGATGAGCAGAACCGCCTACAAAATATTATTTCAAACGACGAATTTAAACCGAAATTAGCTTTAGCCTTACCATTAAAACGAAAATTCAACCCGATTACGCTAAACTAAATCGACTTATTTATATTAAATCCACTAAAATCTCGACGTCGAGGACGCCCTTTTAACTTTAATATCAAAACAATACTTTCAAAACTTTGCTACAAACTACATTATTACGTAAAGAGAAATGGAAAATTATAAGATTAGCTTAAAGTTTCGCTATGAAGGTAATATTACTACCCTAAATACTCTATTCGTATCATTTACCTAAACAGAAATCTTAGCTCTTATAAAATGAAGCGTATTTCATTTTAAACGTTTTAACTTAGTTATTGACAACGTTTATAGGATCTTTTTAACTCGTCTTATCCCCGAAATTAAGGATAAAACCACAAAACCTTATAAAAAGACCCGTTTGGTTGTAAAAAGTTATAACGATAAAGTTGAAGAATATATTATAACCCAATTACCCACATTAGAACCGGTTGATTATCGCCTAATTTTTATATTCGCGGCTTTTTTCAATAATCAATATAACTTGTATGTTAAACTTCGAGACATAACGTAAATCTATACCCAATTCGAAAAACAGCTAAAACGACGGATTTACACCGATATACCTAGAGGCCTTAGGTAATATTACCCATTTAAAACGATTTTACTTATTTTAAAACCGCTTTAAGGCTTAGCCGAAGCTGGTATTTACTGATACGATATCTATTAAAGATATTATAAAAAATCGTTCGAAATAACCAACTTTACTTTCGACCCGTGCTTTTTAATATTAATGGCCCATTTGAAAGGCTTTATATTAACGGGTATATAAATAAACGACACTTCAACTTTATGTAACTTTTTGTTTTCCGTATTTAAGGAAAGTAAACTTTTGAAGGCCGGCTTAAAAGTTAAAACTAAGTAGTTTTTAATAAAAAACAAAGTAATCGACTATGATAGTACTACGATTACCCTTCGGAACGGAACTTTAATTCTTGGGTAAAAGGGGAAGCTGGGCAAAGTTGCTTTTATTACTTTGAATAACGTAGAATTAACTTATAAATACAGATATCAACGTGTACGCGGCGTTTAAATTACCTTTATAATATAATTAAAAACAGTATTTAACCTTTTTATCGCCATATAATACTAAACCGAATCGACAAACGATATATACAAAGCATTTGATAAACCTTTTTCGTAGGAAATATATAATTCAAAACGCGGCTTATAATTTATACTATTAGATATACGTATTACAAAGCTATTTATTTTTATTAACGACTCCCTCATTAATAACAACGACTATAATTCATAAATCGGTTTCGTCCTAATCCTTATTAAAGAAATACCAGATCGAAACAGCTTTACTCTCTGAGTAAATATAATTTATTAAAGCTTTACTATGTGTAAAAAGATTACTCGAAAGGTCTTGGCTTCCAAAATCTATAATATAATTTAAGGCTTCAATTCGGATATTATTATAACGATAACGGTTCGAATAATTATTTTTAACCTTAATTTATATCCTATTCCTTTTATCGTATACACTAATTTCTTTTAGTTTTACAAATACCTGATTAAATTAGGTATTACGAACCAAATGTATTTTATAATCAATATTATAGCTTTACTAGAGTCGTATAAACGCCGTAAAGTCAAGGAAATAAAATGAATTAACGAAAAATCCAACTTAACAAATATGATAACGAAAACTACACTAAACGAAGCCCTAAAAACACTTGTATGGACAATTACACTATTTATTAGGATTGTTAAAAAGGTTTTACGACCCTAATAAACTAACCAAATTATTAGATCGGCTCGTTTTATACTATTCTCACCGATTAACGGTTTATCTTTATTTAAATAGCCTATTCGTACCGATCGCCAATTTTAATTTTATAAGATACGGCTATTCGTATAGATTCTCGATTTATTTTACTTTTTATTTAATTTTACAATATCGCATTAATTTTAATATATTACCTCTTATATTTTACATTTCATAACATGTTTATTATTTCAAATGATTATTTTGTTAAAATCTATAAAATTACTATATAACGTACTATATTATAATCGGGTTCGCCGGCCTGGTATGGGGGCATTTATATACTACTAAAAGGAAAGGGTGATGCCATCGCGTCCCTACTGTCCTCCCCATCGCTTTCACCCTTTATATCAACGCTACCGCCATCACCGTTCACAACGTTATTAACGTTAACGACGATATGACCTTATACTTTATCAATTATTCCTTTGGGTAAATATATAAAAGAAGGATTACCCTTATCGCGGCGACGTACGATAACGCCATCAAACTTGCCCACGTAATATATATATAGGCCCCGTTCTTAGGTGACGACGGTAGCTACCATCTTCTTGATCCGCCAGTTAACGCCTATTACTAATCATCATCGGCTTGTTTTAGTTATTTACGACGATTCATTCTTCGGATCGCCCCGAACGATACATTTCTATCAAATAAAGTTTTTAAAATTCTGTTAAAACTTATCAAAAAGTCGGCGGACGCGTAATACAGCCTCGGTTTACAGCCTCAAAACCACCAGAACGGGGGCGTACGAGCTGTTAATCTGCTCATAACGGTGGCAGCGAGCTGAATGGCCCCTGCTCTTGTAATAATCGCCAACTGATTTAACCGCGACCGCAAACGCAATATACGATACATAAGGTGTGTCTATTAACAACCTAGGGTTACGGACCCAGATACGTCACTTTAACTCTTAGCGTGTTAGAAAGGCTTTACGGCATACCTTGGAGATACGATGCTCGAAACAGCGAAGGAGGTTCACCACATACTCCTTATTTACAAAAAAGGGAGTTAAAAGATTATTAACGAAGGGCTTGGAATATATATACTCCGGCTTAATTACATAAAACTACGTTTATGACGTAAAGGAGCCCCTAAAAGTAATAGGGTCTTTACCCATAGGGAAAGGGTAAGGTTCATAACCTTAGAAACCCCCCGCTCCTCCCACGAAATAGGAAAGGGAAAGGGAAAGAGGGGGGAGGAGGAGGTCGGCACGACAACGGCAGGGAGGGGTGAGATGAAGGCAGCGGCTGGGCTGGATGACGTGGGGGCGACGGAGCTTAGCGGCGTAGTAACGAACAGGGTATCAGGGGTGGGCGGCGTAACGGCGATAAAAAAGATTATGTCCGACGATGGTGGGCTGTTGCTACTAGTAATAGTAGTGCTGGGGGCGGTGGCTGCGATGGTTACAGCGGCAGCGATGCGCCGACGCTTTCGTATTAAACGGCGCCTTACAATCCTATTTTTATGCGGCATCTATTCGAAAAATAGGTTAGTATATGTATAAGCTAAGTAACTTACATATTAAAACGGCTTTGTTTAATTAAGTGAACCAAAATTAATAACCTATATTAAATAAAACTACACGCTTTTAACGAAAAGAGAAGGAAAAGTTTTACCTGGAACAATGACGATACATTTTCCTTATACTAACCTACCACGTAATTACTCCTGAGTAATTACTATAGCGCAATTACCCCTATTAAAAATAACTAAAGACGCTATAGCTAACTATATCGCTTCCATTTAACAACACGAACCAAACCCTAATTGTAATTACCATCTCAACTAAACTTTATTAATTTTAGCCGATGTTGTTGATTTAAGTCTTTTACGATTCATACGGAAAATAATATTATTACTTCAGAAACTGATAATTTAGACCTTTTACTATTAATACGACAATAATACTATTACTACGGAAACTATTGATTTAGACCTATTGCAATTAATGTTACAAATAATATTATTATTACTACGCTATATACGAAGTTTAGAAGGAAAAAAGAAAAAACTACGTATATGAATATTACTATATACCATTATAAATAATATAAATAGACCAAATAGCAGTGCACTATATTGCAAGGTACACTTATGTAGGGTTTACGGTAACGTGTCACGCTATAGACTACACTCTTGTAAGACATAAAGTACGTTATGTATAAGTCGGTTTGAAATGATCATTTCAAACCAACTGCAATACATGGATCGGTTTGGAATTGTTATTTCTAACCGACGGAAATACGTAGATCTGTCTAAAAGGAGTATTCCAAAGTGATACGCTCTGGGTGGAGGACTTATAAGCCCTTACCTGTAGTGTATACCTCTGGATGCTTCTTCTTAATCATCAACATCTTACTTTATGCTACAACTACCAATCATTCTGATTACTTTTCAAAGACTTATGTTCACATGAATATTATAGGCTTGAGACTTTACCAACAGTTTCCTTCCTATATATTACAAGCTGGGATTGTGTAAACAGAGTGTTTAACACCTATATGGCGTTACAATTTACGTTTTTATACAAATACGGCAACCGTTTTTAAGCCATTATACCTAATACCAATGAAGACGAAATTTCAACGGCCGGAAAATGATAATTCAACGCGTTTATAACGAAGTTTCCGAAGTTTCATTAGATTAAATAAGAGAATACCAAAAGGTTTTGTTTAATACAGGCGAAGCGTCGTTATTTGGAACGGTCGTAATAAATACGTGATTAGAACCGGATAATTAATACGTGATAAACTTTAAAACGCTATTCCTGTTTTTATCGATTAATATGAATAAGCTCGGAATTAAAGTCCGAAATACGACCAATTAACTCGTCCGCACCTTGGATAACATATTCGTAGTATTTCAGCTTAAGTTTAGTTATTTATAACCTTTCCCCAAAATATGTATAATCGAGGTTATTTACTTGACGTAGTTATAATCACGGATATTACACCATCGATTCGTATACCCAGTTATAAAACGCTTTTTACAACTGTTTTACGCCCTAAGTTATACGAATATAGGAAATAACGTACTTGAAATTATTAAAAGGTTTTGTTATAAGTATTAGTTATACTTATAAGCCTTATGACGGTTTAAGTTTCTCCTTTAAAACGACGTGGACTTTAATTATAAGGTAATTATTAATATCATATATTTAAATAGTTAACCAGTATTTTACGTCGTCGACGCGACAATATTATTTCAGGCTATTCAGTTTATATGCAACGCCTTCGTTATAAATTACTAAAAAGTTTTCGTTAACTATTATTTGTACGTCTATTTCAGGCCTTCGGACTGGATTACCCACGACGTTAGTATGGCCTTCGACTTTAGGGAGTAAGGTGCCAAAGTTAAGATCACCGGTATTGAATAAAAATAAATATTGATAAAAGTACTATAAAGTATTAGAAAGTATAGACGATATTATAAACCGTTTAAAAGGGTATATACGGTATTATCTGAATAGTTAAAGGATATTAATTTTAAGAAATTAATATTATAAATAGCGGTTAGCGCTATCAATAACATTTTTGACTTGAATAAACTTATCCTTATACTTCATATTTTTAATGTTTACCTAAGAATTTATATAATATTTACACTATTGTTAACTAAAGTGTAAAGGACAAATGTTATAGCGAAAGCTATAGCAAAGTTACATTTATTAAAGGCTAAAAACAACGTTTTCAAAGCGTTAACCACAAAAAATAGCCTACGTGAAACAGGTATACGAAACGTATTATTAAAATTTAAGATCCTAATTTGAAAAACAGGGGATGAATAAACTAGCTTGTAAAAGATTTTCGGATCGAAAGGCTATAACATATTCTTTGATTTACTAAAAGATTCGAGTTCGATTCGTTAGATAAAGGTACGAGAATATAAAAACATAATAAAAAGGAACGGCTTAAAACCATAGTCCGATTAGGACTACCAACGGAATACAATTTAGGACAACGAATTTAAACCGCTTCTAATTTTTAGTTTACGTTTCGAATTATACTTCCAGTCTGCTTTTACCAAACGAAAGCAGCTCATTTATATCAACCTTCCCAGAACTTCGTCGCCAAGGCTACCCTTTTAGCTCGAAAACCAAAAAACTTTTCGGGACCTTTATTACAAACTCCTTTATTAATTAAAAATAGGTGGAGAACTGCGAGTTTAGCCTAAGGTTTTGATACAATAGCATTGTTATTACCCTGAGTGATGTATTCAAATAATTCATTTAAATAAAAATCTTTATATTGATTAACTGAGGCGTATTTCGCTTTCAAAGGTTCGTCCCTACGATTTACAGTGTTTACAGAATTTTTACTATTCGCCTCGTTTGTAAGGTCAAGGATAAAACCGAAGACCCTTACAAAAAAGACCCGTTTGATTATAAAATGTTATAACGATAATGGAAAAAGGGATATAATAACGTAGTTGCCTCTGTTATAACGGGTGAATTATCGTTTAATTTTCGTATAAATAACCTTTTTGCATATCATTTCTAATCTATATGTTAAACTTAGTAATATAACGAAGGTATATACGTAATTGGAGAAGCGATTTAAACGATGTATTAACGTCGATATATATATGAAATTGAAAAAATACCACTTAACTAAAACAATTTTATGAATTAAATAACTGTTTTACGGCCTAGCTAAAGTTGGTATTTATTAGTATAACACCTATTAAAGGTACTATAAGAAATGGCTCAGAATACCTAATTTAACTTTCATCCCGTATTTGTCAATATTAATAACCCGTTTTGCTGGCTTTATATTAATGGGCATGTGAATAGACGATATACTCACGTTATATAACGCGTTGTTTTCCGTATTTGAAAAAAAAAAAAATTCAAAGGTTGACCTAAAGATAAAACCTAAGACGTACCTAACGGAGGACTATATAATCAATTTTAATAGCGTTACTTTTACTTTTTGGGACGGAGTTTTGAGACGTATGTAAAGAGGAAAATTGGATAAAGTTACCTTTATCATTTTAGATAACGTAAAACAGGCTGACAAATACAGATACTAACGTATACATAGCGCTTAAGTTACTTTAGTAACTTAATTAAAAGCGGTATTTAACTTTTCGGTCACCGCGTAATGTTATACCTCCCCGTTAGACGATATATATAAGGCGTTTAATAAACGCTTTATACGGAAAATATGCAATTCAAAACTCGATTTACAGTTTGTATTATTAAATATACGTATTGTAAAGCTATTGGTTTTTTTTACTGGTTTTTTTGCTAATAATAACGACTATGGCTCGAAAATAAGCTTCGTTTTAATTTTCGGAAACGAAACGCTAGTCCGAAACTGCTTTACGTTTCGAAAAAATATTATTATTAAAACATTACTGAGTATAAATGGGTTATAAAAAATATCCTAACTTCGGAAATTTATAGCATAATTAAAGGTTTTAATTCGGGTATTGCTATATTAATAACGGTCCAGATAATTATTTTAACGTTAGTTTACGCTTTATCTTTCTCGTTATATATGTTTACTTTTTTCGGGTAAAAAATATTTAGTTCAATTAGGAATTACGAACAAAAACGTTTAAAAATCGATATCATAACCTTACTTAAATCGTATAAGCGCCTGGAAATCGAGGAAACGCGGTAAATCGATAGGAAATCCAATATAGAGGACGCAATAGTCAAAGCTATACCAAACGAAACGTTGGAAACGTTGATATAGATAACTACGTTATTTATTAGTATTATTAAAAAGGGTTTCCGAACCTAGTAAGGTTAATATACAATACCTTACTTTTATCATTTTATTTTATACTTTTTTATGGTTAGAAGTATACTATCCACGCCTCTTCTAGATTTGTACCATAATATATAATTTATATTTATACTAGTTTTATAAATTTACCTTTATTTGAATTTAATGTTTTGCGTTACGTCTAATAAACTATTACGATTTATTCAACGACTTTTGACCTTACTGTATTATTTTATTATCTAATATTTTCGATTTCAATTTACGATATCGTATGGTTTTTAATATTTTGTTCCTTCATTTCTTAAATATTTCAAATTTCATTTATGAAGCATATAAGTTTCCATTTATAAAAAGTAATAAGATTGATATATAATATATTACATTATAGCCGGGGGCGCCGACTCGGTTGTAAGGGGTAGCTATTGACTATTTGAAAGAAAAAGGGAAAAGAAGATGCCGTCGCGTCCTTATTATCCTCCTCGCTGTCCTCCCCCTCTATGCTAGCGCCACCGCTATTACCGTAATCGACGATACCGGTATTAATGAGGATATAGCCACGCGCTTTAGGCTGTATACCCTTGGGCAAAGACGCGGGAGGGTTTTTGCCCTCTTTATGCCGACGCGAAATAATGTCATCAAACTCACCTATATAATATATACGAAAACTCCATTTCCAGGTGGTTATAGCGGTCGCCGACTTTTTAGCACGCCGGTTAACTTTTACTACTAATTAGTATCGGCTTATTTTAGTTATTTACTATGGCGGTTGTTTTTGAAAATGCCCCGAATATTGCTTTCTAAAAAGTGGGCTTTTGGGGATCGGTTTTTACTATAAAGTTAACGGGCTCGTAATATAGCCTTAACCCATAAATTAAGAATTAATAAAACGGGGGCTTATTTATTATTAATCCGGTTATAACGGTGGTAACGGGACGACCGACCCATATTTTCGTAATAATCGTTAATAAATTTACCCGCCGCGGCGGATATGATATATAATACGTAAGGCGTATTTATTAACAGCCCGAGGCTATGGACCCGAATACGTGGTTTTAACAATTTACGCATTAAAAAAGCCTCGCGACGTACCCTATCGATACGAAGCTTAAGACGGCGAAAAAGGTCCACCTCGTATTCCTCATTTATAAGAATAGTAAAAGCTAATAAATAGGTACATTTAGGAAATATAAACCGCGAAAAAGCTTCGTAAGGCTACGTTTCAGGCGCCGAAGAGCTTTCGCGAGTAAAAGGGTTTTTATCTGCGAGGAAAGAGTAAGTTCAATGACCTTAAAAGCCCCTCGCCTTTTTTTTTTTTTGGAAACTTAGGGTAAAGGCGGAGGGGAAAAAAGGAAAAGGGGGGAGGGGAGGGGGGTAATGGCGGCGACGGGAAACGATAAGGCTGGAGGGGAGGCGGCGGCAGCGAAGGTTGGCAAAGCTAAAGTGATGGCGCCAGTGAGGGATGGCGGGGCTAGTGGGAAGGCGACGGCGGCGGAGGAAAAAAAGGTCGGAGAGGCGGCGGCGGCCGGGCAAGACAAGGCCGGGGGGGAAGCGGTTATAAAAATATTGTGCCCAATGAGGGTAGGCTATTAGTAGTGGTGATAATGTTATGGGCGACAGTAGTGGCGGTGGCAACGGCAGTACGGCGGCGCTCGCGCATTAAACGGCGCTTTACAAACCTATTTTTGCGCGGTATTTATTTAATGATAAGGTTAGTATAATGACACTATTTGAAAAACCTACTTATCGGAGCAGTTTAGATTAGTTAATTGAAATAAAGGTTACGTTTAGTAGTAATAGAGACTTGTATTAGGTTTAAGTACACGATTTTTTTTAAAGAAAAGTTTTATTTAAACCGATAGCGATGTATCTTTTTATATGAGCCTAAAATACGTAATGGCGTAATGACCCCTATGTAATTACCTTTATAACACCTATGTAATTATACCCTTATTGGAAATAATAAAAGACTTTATTAATAACTATATTGCTACCAATTAATCACATTTACTAGGGCCTTATTATAACTATCACCATAGCTAGAAATTACTAATTAGAACCTTTATAATTAGTACCGTACCTATACTGTTATTACAAAAGCTACTAATTTTGACCTTTTAAATTTGTATTATAATTACATTATTATTACACGATTACGTATACAAAATGTACTCGCTACAAATATACAGTCTCTACTAATCTATAAGTATAAAATACAAGAAAATGAAATAAAAGATTGCCTATGTAGGTATTATTATATACCCCTATGACTAGTAAACATAAGACAAGTAATAGTGCAATATATTACAAGGTACACTCTTGCAAAGTATATGATAACGTGTCACGCTACAGGCTATACTCTTAAAATGTGCAAAGTTTATCATGCGTGGAGCGGTCTAAAAGGAGTATTTCAAAGTGCATAGAAAAAGGGCCACTTCCCAGATAAGAGGTTTATAACCTCCCATCCGTAGCGTGCACTTTCTGAATGCCTCTTTCTGAAAGAACCATCTATCTCTTACTACAATACCAATCTTTCAGATTGATATTCGTTTACATTCCCGTGAATAAGAGACCTTACAGATAGCTTGAAGATTATCCATAAAACTCGCTAGGAAAAATTACGAAGATATCTAAAATAAAAGTTACGTACAGCTCATATCGTTACATAATATTTACTGAAGGTATTATACAACCTTTCAATTATGGTGTAAGCATAGGATCCACAGGATAAGGATTTTGATAACGTAAATAAAAGGATTTAGTAACAATTAAACAACGTGGAAAGAAAAATCAACATAGTTTCGATAAATCGGAAAAGAGTAAAGCTAATAAATTTTATCAACGAGTCATTCGCCAATGATATAAACATAATATTGTAAATATGCTTCATATAAATACTTATTAATAAGGAGAGGTTTAAAAAAAGTTCCAAATTACCGAACACCTCGTATATTCAAAATTCCTTTAAATGTTAACATGTTATACGAAACGAGTTAGCTTTAAAAGTCTATGGTATAATGGCAAGCTTTAATATCGGTATGATAATTACCGGTATACAAAGGATTATGATTAAAAAACTAGGATTAGTTTTGATATATTTCATGGCATGTATTAATTTCCGAATCTTTTACAAATACTTATCAAAGTTGGATACTAATAATGATTGTTTTTAATAATAAAAATGATAGATGTAAAGGAGGTATATGAAGCCTAGAGAATCGATAAGTTTCGGTCAATTAAAGGTAAAAACAAACCCATCAACGTTATAATTAAATCCATGCCTAATAATGCCCTAGAAAAGTTTGTAGATAGTAATAAAATAACTAAACGAATTAAAAACTACGTGGATTTCCCGGTACGTAACTTAAAGTAACAGGGTTACCTTGGTAAATTTAAAGACTGAAAGAATAGTGATGTTAACTTAAACAGTAGCAAAAATGTTAACGGTAGTAGTTTGAACTATTGGCAAAAGGTACGTAAAGAGTGGAATACGTAATGCGTACAAGTTTATATCGAAAGACTTGCATATGGGAGTTGAGGAATAGAAGCCTCGAAGAGATTAAAGAAAAGGGTTACGAAAGGGGCGTAATTAATGTTAATTTTAGAACTGATTAATCGGAATTGACAGAGGATTGGTTTGTTGTCGGCTCGTGGATTAAGGAAGGATTTTATAAATTGCCACCAATTAATAGTAAGAAACGATAGTGTGTAGGCACAAAACAAAAAGCTAATATTATCAGAATAGCAGTCAAATACAGTACAGTCAAGTTAACTTTACTTACAGTAAAATTAATTTTACCAACTGAAAATTAACAGTAGTTCGTGGGATTCAAATACACTATACTACAAGTTTAGTGCAGTCGGTGCTCACTTTAAAATGGGGCACAAGCTAAAGTATTTGGCCATACAAATTAGCGTGCAGACTGGATAGTAGTCTGCCAAACTTAGAACTTACAACTCAATCAACCAACATCAATGCAGCATCAGTTACTTCGACCACAGTGATTTGAATCTACTACGTTTCAACGATAAAGACCTACCAATAGTTCGGTAAATAAATTTATTGATTTATATACCATAGTATTATCGAGTGTTAATTGAAATGAGTAATGTATTACACTAAATACCACTTCAAATTTCAATACGAATATATTGAAAACGGAATTGACTCTGAAGATATAGCATAAAGAAAAGAGGCCTGAGGTTGTCAGCTAGTATCAAGATATTAGTTATGGCCTTGAAGTAACGTAATAATTGACCAATTGTGCCTTTTTATACCGTTTGAAAAGTGAAAGCCCCTATCGTCGTTATAATGATCAATATGCTAACCCTATTCATTTGTTAACCATTCGCGATCGTTACTATAAGCAAATTTTCAAAAGTATTATGCCAAATACTAAGGTAATATAGTACATAACTAAAGGCTATTTGCAATACGTCGTACTACAAAAAATATTAATACTATTACAGAACTTAATTATACGGATACCGGTAAAGTTAAATTTGGATTTCGCTTTGGATATAAACTTTTTGTATTGAGATCGACGATTGTGATAATAATTGTTGGATTTATCGTCTTCCATATTTTGGAATCCCTTACCCCCTTTTTTCTTTGCCTTCAAGACATAAAAAACCTTGGTCTTCATGTCGATGTTGAAAATAACAGACTGGTTAAATATAATAGCAAAAATATTTAATTTAATTTGAAATGAGAACATTTATGGTTTTGCTTTGAGAGCTAAAAGTAATAATATTCAATTTGGAAAATTCGGAACTTCGTTAATTATATCACCGATTCAACTACCTGACAACTAATAAACTATACAAAGTACTTAAAACGATTACCTACAAAGGTATTGATTTACCAACGTTAGAGGCAATTCAATGGTTTTATTATTACTTACAAATATACTTCCGAAACCCTTTCAAATTCAGATTTACGTTAAAATAGAATCAAAATTTGATTATTGATTTTTTTGTTAACGTATTTTACTTGAGCGGTAAGCTTATATTTTATGTTATGGATTTGTTAACAAAGTTTCACAATAATAAATTCGTTGAATATATTACGATTAAGGATATGTAGAATGTAATATATACTTCTTAAATTCATATATACTAGGAGCCTATTAGTAGGTATTAGATGTTGCAACGTTGTCGATTCGATTGGTCTTCGAAGTAATAGTAGTGTTGCAGTAGTCAGATGGTGGATGTATTGTTCTAGGTTTGGCAGACCGCTAGCCGGTCTGCACTGTAATTTGTATAGCCAATTGCTTGGCCCGTACTCTAAAGTAGAGTTCAGCGTACTATACTCGACTTATACCTAATGTAGTAAGTCTCCACAAAGCAATCCAATTGTAGTACAGTCAACTTTACTTACAAGTAATATTAACCTACTACACTGCATATGATATTATTCCAAAACTGGCGGCTTTTTAGTTTGTACGCGCACGCCAATGTGGCTAACCAATCTTTTCCTGTTAGCGCTAAATAGCAGCCTCGTACCCTTTGTTAATTCCGATTGACTTTCATACTACATTACACCCAATTGCATGTAAATTAACTTCATTTGACCTCAATTACACCGTTGCTCCGAGCTCCGAATTCATCCACTCCCACAAAAAGTTCTTTTATCACAAACTTTCGCAACTTTAACTGTACCATTTAAACTGGTCGCCATTATTAATCTCCTAGTAGTCTTTCAATTTTCCAACACCGTTACGTAATCTAGGATTTCCGGGCGGTTTATCTACGTAACCTTTAATACGTATAGTCAGCTTATTGCTATTTATAAACTTTTCTAAGGCTTTGTTTGACGTGGCCTTCGTCATGGCATTTGTAAGATTATCTTTGCCATCGATCTATTGGAACTCTTTAATCTTCCTCCTTTTGTAGGATTTGTGAAATGATATCACGTCGATCATCAGGCGCTTTTCACTAGTGGTTCTGAGCTTTAAAAGGCAACCGAAAATGATTTTCGAATCGATACAAATCACTACTGGGATTAATTTTTTTTTAGCTTTTTGGTAATAAGGTTAAGGGTTTCCTATAACGCTATAAATACGTCAAAGCCCGTCATTATGCCCTAAACCTCCGAAGTTATTACGTTGCGTATAATTCTCTTATAATTAATGGAGATGTAGGAAAATAGATTTTCGATAATACTAAATTAGTTTTCCCGCTTATATTCGTTAACGAGGGTCATCAGAAAGCCGATCTGTAAAGATAAGTCGGTGTCATTTACAAAAGACCCGTTTATAAAGATTATCATGTTAGCCTTTAAAAGGTTAATTAATACTATATTAATCGCGCGGTTTAGGTTTCGCATCTATCAATCTAACCTTTTATTCAATCGATTAAAGTCTTTATTTATTAGTATTTGTACTTATACCGTAATAAATAGGTCGTATAAGGCTTCCGATTAACATAAGGTAATAATATAGCTACCGCGTATACGTTATTTTAAGTACCGTTAAACTCTAGCCTTATTAATCTTATCGGTTTTGGTAAAAATAGCGCTTTAACCCTTTTAACAAAAGTTTAAACCAGCATTAATATTAAACATACGAATTAATGACATATTAAAGTTAAATTAATTATTTTCTGTTCACGTCGTCACCGGCTTACAATTCCAAAACAATAAGTCCTCGATCGCTTACTATTTCTATACTATAAAGCTAGCCGTTCCGACGAAAAGAGTATCGTTAATTTATATACCTACTATACCGAAATCCTTCTTTTACGTTACCAACAAACACGAATCGTATATTAGAAACTTTATCGTTAGCCGGGACTTAAAATGCGATTAGTAGGTAAAAAAAAAAGCCTGTTTTAACTACTCTATATAGTAATTTAACACACTGTATTACCGTTCCTAATAGGTAAATAACACGGAGTTCCTATAGTAGCTTTAATAGTACAATTAGTTATAAATCCGTTGTTAATTATATATCAGTTTACGTAATATTAAAGTGATTAAATATAAACTTACCCTTAATCCTAATAAATAAACTTATTACTAAGGTAACTACTAAACGTTAATTAATCTTTTGAATCGTTAGTAATTACATAAGGATTTCATCCTTAACTTTATCGCTGTATTTTTAAACCATTAACCGTAACTTTTTATATAGCGGCTCCGTAGTTTTACCCTTAATTTAGTAAATAATCCTCGACTTAAAATCGTAAAGTTTAGGTCTTAAAGGTCAAAGTCCATTTTCGGTACAAATTATACTTTACTTAGAATTAGTAAGCCGTTGATTTTGACCTTATCGCTTTTTTTAAAGGGTTTCACAACATTTTTAATAATCTTTTATACCCGAAGTTTTAATTCTCAATCTTCGTTATCCTTTTTTTCCCCTATCAACCCAAATAGTAATATAGATACGGCCCGGTGTATATTCCTCCTTTTTAACATCAATTTTTTTCGGGGATCGTCCGTGTCGACGTCATTTTATCGAATTGTTAATAACAGGTGGAAAAAAGTTATATTAATTCGGTCGTTTTACTTATAAATCTTGAAGGTCTTCATCTTCAGTACTCTTAATGTAAGGCTTAACTTGAGTAATTCAGAAAAATACAAAACCTTTAGCAATCTTAATAACCACTTTAAAGTTTATGATATTTAATATCTTATACGAACCCTTCCATTAAACCGGCTTTTGTTATACGAGGAATTTACTTTATAATGGTAAAGTAATTACGTCGATCATTATAAACCCGTTTTTAATATTAAGGGCGTTATTAACTTAGCAGAGTACCAATTCCCTTCGTAATTCCTTTTAATCTTTACTATAAGTTGTAACACGTTTTTAAGTACTGGCCGAAGATGAAGATTTACTCGTTAGGCGTGAGTATACTTCAAAGACCAATAATGTTAGCACTAGGCCGTTAAGACCCACTGTATTATTAAGGCCTTTAACTGCTATTTATAAATGTGCCTCCGGATCCGTAAAACTTTTAATTTTTAACGTAAAGATATTATACGTTCGGCGAAATAGGGCGTATACCCTTTTAATCTTTCTAATACTTTGGTAGGCTTTTACAAATACCTATTTATATTTAATACCCATTATTTTAACATTTTCTTTCAACTCCGCTACCGTAAAATTGGTATCGGTATCGTGAACAACGACGTTAGGTAGACCTAGGTAAATATTAATTTATAATATCCATAACATTTTCCAGGTATCCTTTTCTTAAAAGAACTTTAAAAACTTAGCTTCATGGTAAAAAGTTGTAGAGTTAACGACGTAAAAATTAAATTTATTATTGAAGTAAAATAAATTAATGAAAATCTTAGAATTAAAGTCTTTGTAGTTTTTTTAATATAAACCTAAATTTCATGGGGGCTTAGGTATACATTCAACAATGGTAACAAAGCTTTTTAATAGCTTTCAGGATAATGTATTCCATATCGTTATGTCCTACGAACTTTAAGACTTTATAAACTTTGTTAACAGCTAGGTGGTCAAAACGCTGGTGTAATTAACGTATCTCCGGCTTCTTTAGGTTTAATACTACTGTTTCCAAACCTTAAAGATAAAACCATAGGTACTCCCACTTACAAGCGAGTAAAAACCTTTAGCCGTTTTTAACTAACTCGTCTACGTTAACGTTTAAGTTAACACTAAAGGTTTTTATATTCTCCAAGTAAAGTAGAAAAGAGGTAAAAGAATTGAAGATATAGAACGTAATCGTTTTTAAACCATTTTAAATTACTGTTATTTCCAATAACGATAGTTGTTAGCCTAAGCTTAAAATAACTTTGGCCCTATTAACATTGTAACGATTAATTTTAGTAGCTGTGGTTCTTTTCCTCCGCAATACCACATACTACGAATAATCTCTTATTAAGTACCTTACCGCTCCAGTATCTGGCGTAATGTTTTTAAACGTATAATCCGGGTAACGATCGTGAAGGTTAAAAGTATATAAGGGGTTAGTGGTATAGTTAGGGTAAAGGTAAGAGTCTTTACCATTTAAACGATATAAAAAGGCATAATAGGCTAATTATTAGGCTGTCGTACTAAAAACAGTATTTTCATACCACTTAATTTTCTTGGGGGCGTTAACGGCGTTAATTAGCTTATCGCCTTTAACATCTACCACATAGTCTAAGTAATCTTATTCCAAAGTAATAGGGTATTAGATGTGGTACGTTACTTTCCTATTATTACGCTCGGCGAAAGGGTAACGAGTTAACTAATAGCCGGCCTTACTACAAATTCAATATCTCTTACCACTATTACGACGATAGTACTTACGGTTAATAAGTCCGCCTAAATTTTATTAGCGCTCACATAAGTGTTACAACTAGTTTATAGATAAGGTTAATAAACCTGACCTTAGACGTTGTGGCCGCCCGTATTTTCGATCGACGTAATGAATCACCGCAAGGTCTTCTTTATTCACGTTAAGAAAATTATCGGCTTAGGAATACATATCGAGCGAATTTGGTTTACGTTTTATTACGATAACAAGCGAAAAGCGTAATTAGCTAAAAAAAAGCTTTTATAAATGGTATTTAGGCGGTATAAGACGTATTCAAACTTACTAACGCCCGTAACAGCTACCCGTACTTGCTCGCGAAGTATAGATTCATCAGCGTGAGCCTTCAACATTACTTTTTAACACATCATTAGCTTATCAAGCATTTAATTGAAAACATTTATTAGTAATTCCTCCTTTTTTTTTTCTTTACCATTATTATAATCCACCATGGGGTAGCCTAATATATATAATATTAAGCAAGATGAACATCATACTTAAAATGGCCCTTTATGTTATCGTAAATTTTGCGAATCGTGGTAGCGTTTGTTAGGAAAGTCAAATAGTAGTTTTTGGCGTAACCTGTAAGGATTTCGGGGAATAATAATTAAAAACTAGAATGTAGGACCTCCATTTACTTACAAATATTTAGGAAAGGCATTGTGTTAGTGTTGAAAAGGTTATAAATTTTTCTGTCATACTTTTTTATATTATTTTAGATTTTATAGCAGTCTGTTATCAATTTGTAATTAATATTAATTATCTTAATAGGTTTTAAGGAAAGATTGCTATAGTTATTCCACGCTTGGTTGGTGTTTCTTAGCGGTTTAAATTTTAAAAGTTCCGAAATCTAGTGTGAAGGGTAATTGCCAGTCGCATGACCCGAGGGGTAAAGTCCTATAGTAAAGCTTATAATAGGTTTGCGTACGTGAGTGTATCTAAAGGGAAAAGGTTTTTAAGGGTTTTGACGGTAAACTTGCTAACGAACGATAAGTACTAAAAGGTTGTGGGAAATGTAACGATTTTATTTAATTAACTAATGTAAAACGTTAACGTTAATATCTTTAGCTGCGTTGACAGCTGTTGCTTTACGCGTTTTACCACCTCCAAGGGCGTACTCCACGCTATTACGTAATAGTATTAAACTACCGAACAAGTTAATAGATTTATCATCGATAACGCATAAAGAGGTTTAATTTAGCTAAGGGTAGGTTAAGGGTTCTATAAAACGTGTATATGGGCGTTTGAATCCCTTAAAACCTTTGGTTTTTCCTTAAAGGTTTTAAAGATTAGGATATTAGAGGCGTTTCTAAAGTTGGGCTAGGTCAATAAATTCCGGTACTACCTTTGAAGTACTTTTTAATAGTATATAAACTCTTTAATGTTTAAATTCGGCTTTAACCTTTAACTTAACCCTTTTCAAAATTGAATTTTATATATTAATGTTTTGGTTGCCGAAAAGGTTACGGAAGTTATTAAATGCGTAGTTAAGGTCCTTAGTATTGCTATGTTTGACGATGTAATAGCCGATAAAATGGGTAAGTTATTTTTACGTTAATTTTTTGTTAACATCTAACGCCCAAAGATCATCGTCGTAAAACTTGGTAAAGGTAGTTCTGAGGGCGTCAATGTTACGACCCAAGCATGATAGCGGGTCAGGAAGCAAGCCAGTGTGCAGCTGAGCCCGAAGTCCAACACATCAAGCGGGGAACACCTTTCCTTTGTTAGCGGAAATGACTAAACCAATCATGTGATTAGGATCAGTAGGATCCGCACTGATCCAAGTGATCCAGTACTGAAAACGGTATGAAGGCACGGATATATAAGGACACGGTCATCAGCACATAGATAGCATTTCCTTCATAGCTCTTCAGTTGTCAATCTAAGTATTCAGTCTCAGTGTATTCTGAATAGCCTCACGGCTTTTGATCATTACTTGCACGGTTGCGATACTGTTCACTCAGCACCTCTGCTACCTTCTTGATAACATAAACCCTCTGACATCTTCTATATACTCACGGGTATTTAGTGTGATCATTACAGTTAATTCCCTTTTTAATTTCTAAGGTAGGTGCTATATTAAGGTTTAGGGCGATATAGAACTTGGTAGGGCGTGTATAGTAAGGGACTTAGTGATCTTGATCGTAGGGACTTGGTGTTTTAGCGTGAAGTTACGTGGAAACTTGGCGACTTGGCGGCTTGACGTAAGTTTGCACAACGTGGCTTTCTCGGTGTAACTTAATGTTTCGCTAAAAATAATGAAATTGACGATTAAAGTAACGTAGGGGGTGAAAAAAATAAAGTAGGAGCAAAGGTTTGGTGTGAAGATTAAGGTCAGAGGTTGTTTCTAGTGGTAAAGGGCGAAGGTTATTTTCTATAGGCCGTGGGACTTAGTCTTTTTTACAATAGTAGCACCTAAAGTAGTACTAACTTAGCCGTTTGCCAACTTATCGTTTAAAACTTTTAGCGGTTAATCTTAACGCTTTTTAAAAAGAATCAATAAATATTTCTTGGTATTTTCGATAACGATACCATAATTAACTTTTAAATTTCCGTTGTAAAACTAACAACCTAAAATTCTTTTTTATTTTCCTTATTGTTGTAAAACTAACATAGTACTAATAAAAGCCTTTCGTAAAAATCTTCTTTTTACTCTAGCCGCCGTAGCCGTAAAGAGTAACCGGAAAGTTACCTTTTCTTTTACTTAGCTTATTTGTGCTTAATCTAACAGGCAAGCACTACTCAGTGTTAGTAGGCTTTAGACGTTACAAAGTTGTCGATTCGATTAGTCTTCGAAGTAACAGTAGTATTGCAATAGTTAGATAGTAGATGTATTGTTTTAGGTTTGGCAGACCGATAGCTGGTCTGCACTGTAATTTGTATAACCAATTGCTTGGCTCGTACCCTAGAGTGGAGTGCAACGTACTGCATTCGACTTACACCCAATGCGGTAAGTCTCCACAAAGCAATACACTTGTAGTACAGTCAAATTTACTTACAAGTAAAGTTGACCTACTGCATAGCATGTAATATTATTCCAACAGACTATTACATATAATAATCAACGATGTCAATACTAACTTCTAAGAAAAAAAATTCTGAGCTAATGCCAAATCGATAAGAATTTAGTGTAAACAAATTTTCATTAAAGCTCATCAGGGTATTGGTAAGGTCGAGAGGGTATATACACTTTTGAGAAGGGCTTACAATATTCTTGCGTTGGAAATTGACAATTTTATAAACACTAATACAAGACTGCAAATGAAAGTAACAGAGCTCAGTAATACTATTAGTCTTAGTAATCTTATTCCGATTTTGCTACTATTTGGAACATATCCACGTATAATAACTAAATTACCACTACTGATAAATACCTGAACACGAGTTGTAGTATATACAACATTTTTGAAGAAAATACAAAAGGCATAAGCACTTCATTACATCAATAATGCTTTTAATATTAAACACGGCCCATTAATAATAAACTTATTATCTTTTCCTCTTTAAGGTAAGGTTTTTACGTGTAAAAAGCTAGTAAATGAGGACGGACCCTATTTGATATTAAGTATCGTTAATTAAAACATAGTAGTTTAAATAACTAACGGTTTCATCGCCTTTCGCATTATGTAGATTGAATCGTACAAAAAACCCTGAGTCTAATAAAAGTCATTAACGCAAAAACTATAGAGACAAACAAAATGAACAATTGAATCCTCACAAACAGATTATTAATGAGCTGAAAAAACGTTGGAGGAGTGTAACACCGTCTAATATGAGGATACATACTAAAATAAAACGGATATAAAGACTATAAATTTGAGAGCACAAGTATAAAGGTTTTGGAATCATAAAAATAAAGTTCTAAAGTCTACTTAGCTTTTAATATACAAGTTCAAAATTATTAAAACATCGGTTAAACCTTTTTAAAAAAGAGATCGAATTCAGATCGACGGTTTTTTTATACGAAAAGTCGTTGAATTTGAATCATTAGCGATATCGAAAAATTTATATATACTAGGTTTTAAAACGAAGATAATCAACTAGTTGAAGCTTAATACTACAAACTGGACGTAAGAAACCAAAATAAAGTTTAATAGTCCAAGAATACAAAAATGAAGGAAAAACCTAAATTATTACTTGATCGCCAATTATCCAAAAACATTATCCAACGTTTAATCATTGTAATTGTTACTAGTTTAACTACTTATTTAAGTAGTGAATTTATTTTTAATAGCCGTAAAGTTACGTAAACGTATACGTAATATGTTGCGCATTTTCAAAGGATTAAATCATTGGAATTACCGAATATATTAAAGAATAAAGTTCTTATTAAGACGGTAATACAATGAATTATACCATTTTAGAGATGAAACAAAAAAGAACCTATATTGGTTTTGAATATATTAAACTTATTTTATAAATAAATGGAGTTGAAAGATATTATTATTTCATCTATAACTATTAAATATATAAGGTAAAGAATTTGGTACTGTTTGCATATAAATTAAAAATACACGTTTTCTATAAAACGATAAATGTATGATAACTAAATAACGTCCTATATAGGAGTTAAATCTATAAGAATGTAAACCGATTAAAACATTAGCTAAAAGAGTATATTCGGATTTTATCGGATGGTTAATGTATATTCATAATATTGACAATACCCGTGGTATATACCTTAGCCTATGTTAAGGAGAATGAGCCACAAATTTAGCGAAAATCGACAAAACTGAAAAAGCCAAAATATAGCTTTACCTTAAAAATAGGGCTTAAGATTCTTATGTTACTATGTTGTATTAACTGAAGGTATTTTACAAATTGTCATTTGCAATACAAATTCAGAATCCATAACATAAGGAATTTAATAGGTTGAATATGTAAAGGGACTCAAGCCGGAGATGTCGCTCAAGGTGGTCGGATTCGGTCTATAAACCTCGATGAAGACGAAAAGGAGAAGTTACTAGTAGGGAGCTGCGATGAAGCTAAGATAGTGAAACCCGGTCACGTGACATGTGGAGGCGTATCCTCGTATGGCTTTCTCCCCACTGTAGTGCATCGTAAGAGCGTGTAGAACTATGAGGGTTGGATATTAGGTAATACTAGCCAGTCACTAGCCTGTAACAGAATAAATGTATTTAACAATAAATTGATTATTCGGACACAGGTATAAATATTTCACCAGTCGAGTTAAGAAGGGCGGAATTAATGATTTTTAAAGACGGCTATTTCACGAATAATACTTATCTGATAGAATGAATTATATTCCTTAAAATATTCATAAACAAGAAGAGATTGAATAGATAATATAACTTGAAAAGTAACCTAGTATACGAAATATCCGTTCAATATGAACGCGTAATACAAAAAGTACAAATATCGCAGATTTACGATATAATAATAGGCTTCGATATTGGTATAGTCATACATAACACGTTAAAATTTATTATGAAATAATTAAAATTAGATTCGATACTTGTAGTTATATATATTAACTTTCGAATCCTTAACCAATATCTTTTCAAGTTGGATACGACCGATAAAAACGTTTGATAATAGATGAAATAGTTTTGAAGGAGATATACAAAGTTAGGAAGATTGACGAGCTAAGGTAAAAAAATGGCAAAGACTACTCCGTTAACTTTACAACCAAAACCACGCCTAATAACGCCTTAAAAATTATAGATAACAATAATCTGACCATATGAATCGAGAGATACGTGAACCGCTCAACACGTAAAGTAAATGAATAGGGATACCCTAGAGAATTGAAAAACTATTAAGGCAATAGTAGTAATGGTACTGTGCAAGAAAAGTATACTTAGACGTACCTGCAAACAGTACGTAATTAATAGTGTATAAATCTATAACGCGCGTGAATTTGTAGCTAAAAACCTTTGTATGGGAGTTTAGGAAGTTAATGTTTGATATTACAGGGAAAGGGTTGTAATTGGTGTCAATTTGTGTACAAAAGAAACTATAATTGATAGGGGTTCGGTCGACGAAGTTGGAAGGGGCTTTGAGGATTACTACAAATTAGTGGTTGGCTACATTCACATATACGCACAAAATAAAAAGTAGCTAATATTGAAACAACAGTTAATTACAATACAGTTAAGTTAACTATATAAACTTTCAAGCAATTATATCAACTGAAACTTGACTGTATTCTTTATGTGTTAATTCCAAATCAATTGCAGTAGGTAACCAATTCACACTAGAGCATGAGTTAAGTAATTAGCTATACATATTGGGGTAAAGACCGCCTAGAGGTTTGATAAACTAAGAAGTAACACATCACCACTTTCAATGAGATACCAGTGACTTCAACCAGCGATTTGAATCAACTATGTTGCTACAATCAAAGCCTACCAACAGGTTGATTATTTAAGTTTATATATGTTTAATCTTCAAATGTACAAGGGTTTATAATTAAGGTTCATATAAAACATTGTTAAAGTTTATATAGTTTCATTATTAAAGGTGATATGGATTGATTATGAAGGATTATAAAAGCTTATAATTAATGTTCATATAACTATATTATTAAGTTTTTTGTAGTTATAATATTAAATATTACATAGTTGTATTAGTAAAATTTTAAAAATATTTTTAAATAAGGTTTTCCGAGGTTTATTATGAAATTTTCTATAGATTCATTTTTGTAGTATAAAAGGGTTTATTTTTGAGGTTAATATCAACATATCCTCCTAGTTCATGCAAGTCAATCATTAAAGCCTATATAGTATTATTGTTATAGTTCTCAATGGTTCATTATTTAGATTGATCATAATATATTACTAAAATCGAAACTGGTTTATCATTCATGTTCACTACAGATCATTATTAAGGTTTATCTAAGTTCATTTTTAAGGTTCACAGGGGTTAATTATCAAGGTTAATAAGAATAGTTTAAGCGACATAAATATAACTGTACGAGTTGCCTACCTCATCTACTATCTTATAGAAATGAACAATTTGACAAGAGTAGCTTTATAAGTATATATAAAGTTATGTAGGATTCATTTTGCTAATATATTAACATGTAGTTAAAATAAAATTCCCGTATAAAACATTGTTTTAACTTATACAACAAGGTTTTTCTAATCTGATAACTGGAATTCTTGTTATAGGAGAATTTGAACGTAAATATGAATAGTTCATCTTCAATATAAAATATATCATAAAAAACACAATTGTATTCTTATATTTGAAAAAGAAAAAGAATGAAATCAGGGAATTAACATCTAAATGTTGGGGTTATATTGAACATATATAGCCTTTAGATATTAAATTGAACAATATCATAGCAAAGCCCGGAAACAATAAACCTGTTGGAATTAATTTTCAAGAACGCGTTTCATGTTTCTTAAATGTGAAATTATTCATTCATCACGCATAAAACTCCTCAATAGATATTACATAGTTTATGATAATGAGGAGAAGGTAACGATTCTTTTTACCGATTAGGAATCGATGATATCTTTAGGAGAGTATAAGAAGCTAATGTAATCAGAATTTGAAGAATAGATAGGAATTTAATAATGTTACATCAAACTTTAAGGTTTGAAATGAAAGAATAAAGTAACTTTTAATATGTAAATTTGACAATAATAATTATTTTAATCAAATGAAATATCGATAAAAATATGTTAAAATACAAATATAATCTTTTGGGATTGAACTAGATAAATTTGTTCGTAGTGGTTAAAATTGATAAGGAAAGTTAACGAATTTAGTTGAGTATTTACCTGCAGAAAAATTATAGGTGATATAAGCCCTTGATCTTGACGGAGATAACGACTTAATAAGCTAGTTAAACTAACACTACAACCTTTTATAAGGTGTAATACATACGTATGAATCGAAGGATTGAAATTTTGATAAAATTAATCTTATGAATCATCCGCCAAACCTTGTAAAACCCTATTATTCTATAAAATCATGCATTATTAAAACCTAATCAATTAAAAAGTCTATCTAACAATAGGAAATTATATCCACCAATACCAAATTCTATATCCAATGTTATCAATTATTCGTTCTTTTTATTTATATTGAAATAGAAAAGAATATTACCCTAAAATATCTTGGAATTAAAATATTAATCTTGGCTTTGGTAGGTTTTGCCTATGATAAGCCTTTAGACGTTGTAATTTTGTCGATTGTAATTGGTCGAAGTAAAAGTAGTATTGCAATAGTCAAGTGGTGGATGTATTGTTTTAGGTTTGGCATACCGCTATCCGGTTTGCACAGTAATTTGTATGACCAATTGTTTGGCCCGTGGCTTAGTATGAAATGGACGTTTACCGTCCTCAACTTGCAGTCAATACACTAGACCTACCAAAGAATACACTGAACTTACTGTACTGCAATTACTAATATTCCAACACTGGAGGCTTTTTGTTTTGTACGCTTACGCCAGTGTGGTTAATCAATCTTTTCCGGTTGCGACTGAATTACTTCCTCATCAGTTTGCTAAACCCCTATCAATTCCAGCGTATACCGCACCCAAACTAACTTCAATTACCTCCTTTTGCCCCATGGTTCCGAGCTCCGACTTTATCAATTTCCACAAACAGGTTTTTCATTATAGACTCATACAAATTTTAAACTCAACTATATTAATCAAACTCAGCCATACCAATGAATCGAACTGTCAGTTTTAGTATCCTGGCAACTTTCCAGTTTTATAGGGCACTCCTGCTTTCCTTTCTACTCATATCATGTGATTTGTTTTGGTATAGTTTTATTCTATTTACCTTCACAATTTATGATACGGTTTAAGTAGTTTTGCTTGGAATTAGTAAGGTATTGGATGTAGTATATCGCTTGTTGTTTATTACTTTTAGCCGGAAGGTGGAGAGTCGACCAATAGCCGGACTTGCTATGTTATAACCCAGACAGAGGTTGGGCCAGGAAGTAGGCTAGTATGCAACACTGCGCCACTAGAAAGCCTGAAGTCTAGAATCAGGCGGGGAGCTTCTCTTATGTCAGCAACCCCGGACAGGGAAGGACCGATGGGACCGACAGCGGTCCAGCGGTCCAGTACTGAAGACGGTATGAAGGCACAGATATATAAGGACACGGTCATCACCACACAGATAGTATTTCCTTCATATCTTTTCAGTTGTCAATCTAAGTATTCAGTCTACACACATGAATAGCCTAACAGCTAGTGATCATTCTACAGCACGAACAAACATCTTCTTGATATTGCACCTTCATTACCTCTGCTACCTTACTGCTAACATAAACCCCCTGACACCTTCTATTTACTCACGGGTATTTAGTGTGATCATTACATGCTACTAATCCAACACTTTTTACCACTATTACGAATATAGTCTTTACGGTTAACAGGTCCGTTAAAGTTTTGCTCTCGATGCTAACGTTAGTGTGGCTATGGCTTCTAATTCAAAGACTTTTAGTTAGAATGTTAGGGCCGTTTGTACGTACAATCGATTTAATACGTTATCATACGATCTTTTTTATATTAATCGCGGAAATTATTAGCTTGGGAGTACATGCTAACCAAATTTAGCGTATGAATAATTATAGTTGTAAGCGAGGGTTAAAGCTGACTGAAAACCCCCTTACAAGTAGTATTTAGGCGTTATAAAGTGTATTTGATCTCTCGAACGCTAATAACTAATACTATTACTTGTTTTTGAAACGTAGCTTTGCTAATATAAGCCTTTCACATTACTTGTTCACACAGCATCAACTTTTTAAGTATTTAATTAAGAATATACATTAGTATTTCCTCTTTTTTTTATAGCTATTATCGTCGTTTATATTATCACAGCCCAATCCATATAATATTTCGTATGGTATACGTCGTATATAAAGTAACTCTTTATATTGTCATAAATTTTTCGAAAAGTACTTGTTTTCGTTAGGAAGATCAGATAATGATCTCAGTTATAACTTATAAAGATTTCAGAAAATAGTAATCAAAAACCAAAAAGGAACCTTCATTTACTAAAAATGTTTAAAAAGGGTAATTTTTTTTTACCGTGGAGGAAATTCTAAAGTTTTCCGTTATACTTCTTTGCATTATTCCAAATTTTCACGAAATCTGTTAAGTTTTTTTAGTTAATATTAACCATTTTAACAAGTTTAGGGAGAAAATCACAATCATAGTCCTAGTCTTTGGTGGTATTTCCTGCCGTTAACTTAAGTCGTGGAGCCTTCGAGTAGCGATAATGGGGGTAATTGCCAGTTGCTTGGCTCGAGAGGTAAAGTCCTGTAATAGGACCTATGATAGGCTTGCATTTGTAGGGGTACCTACTATAGAAAGCTTATCCTGAAGGAACTAAGTGATTTTAAGAGAAGTTTCGAAAAATTAACGGTTTTAAGAAACTTGATGATCTTACTTAATTAACTGATGGATAACGTTAGCGTCAATTCTTTTTACTTTGTTAGTATCTGCTACTTCACGCACTCTGCCACCATTAAAAACGAATTCTGCGCTATATCGTGAGGGTGCTAGGCTGCCAAGTAAATTAATAGGTTCCTTATCGTCGGTATGTAAAAAGGTTTAATTTAACTAAAGATTGAGGAAAGATTTCCTGAAACGTGTATAAAGGAATTAAGTGTCTTAAAAGCTTTTGCCTTTTTCTTGTAGCTCCTAGGGGTATTCTTCGAGTTAATCCAACTCGAAAAAACTCTATACTATGTCTCTTTTACTATTTAAAATAAAAAGTTCACGATTTTAAAGGTACGACTTTAACTTGCCTTTAACTATTTTTAAAGTGTTGGTAGGTCTTTAGACTTTGCAACGTTATTGATTCGATTGGTCGAAGTAACAGTAGTATTGCGTAGTTAAGTGGTATATGTATTGTTCTAGGTTTATTAGACTGTTAGCCGGTCTGCACAGAAATTTGTATGACTAATTGCTTGGCTCGTACTCTAGTGTGAAGTAAGTGCGTACTTTATTTGACTTGTAGCCAATATAGTAAGCCCATATAAAATAATACATTTAACTTGCAGTTGGTATAGTCAACTTTACTTCAAGTAAATTTGACATATTGTACTGCAATTACTACTATTCCAATACTGGCGGCTTTTTATTTTGTATGCATACGCTAGTATGGTCGAATAACCTTTCCCAGAAACAGCCGAATGATGTTCTCGTTAACTAAATAAACCCCTATTATTTTTTGCTATTTCCATACCTCAATTTTTCCTAAATTACCTTTGTTTACTTTATAGCTTCAAAACCTACCTTCACCCACTCCCATATATAATTTTCTTCTATAGGTTTGTCCGTATTGACCAATTATCACTATTCATCCTTTTGACACACCTGGGTTAAGTTGTTTACTACTTTAATTAACTCACGTGAGTTAATTAGGCTACTGTTAACCTTACTATCTCTTTAGTATTATTTCCCCTTTAGTATTATAACCCATTTAGTATTGTTATCCCTTTAGTATTGTTACTCCTTTAGTATTATAAATGTTATCCATACTAATATCAACCGTTTTGACTAATATAGGTTAAGCTATCTTTGAATTTTGCTTAACCTATTTAGGCTAATTGAGCTACTATTACCCTTAATTTAACTGTGTCATTTCAAAAATTCGTTATTCACTAAATAGTTTTCCAATTTGACAGAATATTCTTGGCCGTTAATACGTAACTTGGCCTTACCAAGTGGCCTGTTAACGTAGCTTTTAATATGTATAGTTAGCATATTATTATCTATAAACCTTTTAAGGGCCTTATTTAACGATACCTTTGTCATAGCGTTAGCAAAATTTTTCTTCCCATCGATTTATTGAAACTTCTCGATTTCCCTACCTTTAGAAGACTCGTGGAAAGCTATTACGTCGATTATCAAGCGTTTTTCAATAGTGATTCCTCGATTCATAAGGAATGTAAATAGGCTTTTAGAATCGGTACAGATTACCACCAGAATAGTAGGAAACTTTAACTACTTGGTAATAATATTAGGAGTTACCTACAGAGCTATACCTATATTAAAGCCAGATATAATTTCGTAGATCTTCAAATCTAATGATTTCGTGTGATATTCTTATATTTAACTAAGATTGAATAAATCAGGTTGCTCATAATACTAAACTGATACTTCCGCTTATCTTTATTGACGAATATCATTAAGAAACGGATTTATAAGAATACATCGGTGTTATTCATAAAGAAACCATGCGTAAAGATTATTCACTTAGCCTTAAACAAGTTAATCGAAACTATATCAATTTCTTGATATATATTTCGCCTTTATTACCCAAGCATTTTTTGTAAACGGTTGAAATCTTCATTTGTTAGGTTTTATACTTATACCATAATAGATAAGTCTTAAAAGTTTTTCGATCAACATAAAGTGGCAATATAGCTACCCCGGGCGCGTTATTCTTGGTACCGTTAAGCCTTAGTTACGTTAGTTTTGTCAAATGTGGTCAAATCTGCGTTTGAGCCCTCTTAGCGGAAATTAAAGCTAGTATTAATACTAAGTATATGAACTGACAATCCGTTGAGGTTAAATTAGTTACTTTTTGCCAAATTCGTAACCGGTTTATAGTTTTGAAACTTCAAATCCTGAATTGCCTATTGTTCCGTTACTACGAAGCTAGTATTTGCAACAAATAAGGTATTGTTAATTTACATACCGATTAAGACGAAATCCTTCTTTTACTTTACTAGTAAACACGGGTTGTGTATTAAAGACTTTATGTCTAGCTGCGAATTAAAGTGCGACTAATAGGTTAGGAATTAATAAACGCCTTCTTCAGCCAATCCGTACAATGGTTTAATACATCGTATTACCGTTCCTAAAGGGTAGGTAATACGTAGTTTTTGTGGAAATTTCAGTAAGACAACCTGATATAAATCGGTTATTTACTACGTATATACTTACGTTATATCTCGCATATTTAATATAAACCCACATTGAGTCTTAGTTAGCAAATTTATTGCCAAAATGTTTACCAGGCGCTAATTGAACTTTGAAAATCTTTACGATTACGTAAAGAGTAAATCTTTACTTTCATCAACATATACTTGAAAAATTAAAAGTCAATTTTTGTACGGCCGCACCGTAGTGTTACTTTTGATTTCATATATAATCCTCGACTCGAAAATCGTAATGTTTGGGTTTTAAAGGTTAAAGTCGGCTTTAGGTACAGATTATATAATTTTTCGAATTAGGAAACCGTTAATGCCGACTTCATTACTTTCTTTAAAAGTTTTACCCAAATTTTTAATAATACCTTATGTTTAGCGCTTAAATACTAAGTCTTTTTCATCTTTATCTTTTTAACTTATCTCAGAAGTATTGTAGATATGACCGGTTGTATATTCCTCCTCTCTAGTATTCCATTTCTTCGATAGTCATTCGCGCCAGCGGCGTTTTATCGGCTTATAAATAATAGGTATTGTCGGTAAGGTCTCATGCCTTAGTATTAACGTGAAATAAGGTCTTCAAACGAGTAATTGTTAGATTGGTTGTTGTAGTATAAAAGATGATAATACGAAGGAGCATCTATAAGTGCACACCACAAGTGGGGGTTTATAAGTCCTCACTCAGAGCGTACTACTCTAGACCACTCCGCGTATTGCAGTTCGGTTTAGTATAGCTATTCAAAACCGATCCATGTATGGAGCACTTTTCGTTTTATAAGAGTTTAGCCTATAATGTTACACGTTATCATACACTTTACAAAAATATACCCTATAATATAATGCACTGTTACTTACCATATGTTTACAATTTATCAAGGTATATAGTAATATTTACACAGGTAATCTCTTTTTTCATCTTTATATACTCTATATCTATTACCTAGTAGTAATAATGTGATGCTAATTACGAAGATCTAAATTAGTAGTTTTTGTAATAATAGTATTATTATCGTATTAATTATAAAATGTCCAAATTAGCAAGTTTCTGTAGTGAAATTGTTGTTACCGTATTAATTGCAAAAGGTTTAAATTAACAAGTTTGGCTAAGATTAGCAAAGTTTGGCCGAGGTAATGTTTGTAATTCTGGCCTAGTTGATATAGTTGAATGGAGGCGATATGGTGCGTCTTTCGAAATTTCTAATAGGGGTGATTGTATAGAGGTAATTTCGTAGAGTTAATTGCGTAATCACGTATTGGATTAGTATAAAAAAATACATTATTATCGGTTTAGGTAAATACTCTTTTTTTTCTTCCAAAAGCACATAGTCTTAGCAAATGCAAGTCCCTATTTTAATTTAACCTCTACCTCTATTAAACAAACCAAGCCGTATTCCCACTTTACCTCTGTTTCTTTTAACTAAAACAAGCCGTTATTATAAGTAGGTTATTTAACTAATATCTATTATTAACCTTTCCTTTAAACAGATAACGCGTAAAAACCGAATCGTAAGCCGCCGTTTGACGCCTAAGCGGTGGCGCGCCGCCGCCGTCACAACCGCTGCTGCTGCTACCCACCATAGCATTACCACCACCAATAGTAGCAGTCTGCCCTGTTCGGGCACCATCTCTTTTATCGCCGCCACGCCGTCTACTGCCGCTACCTCGCTCACTACCACGTCGCCAAGTCCTGCCACTGCTACCGCTACACCGCCTAGTCCCTTTGCTGCCACGCCGCCCAGTCCCGCTGCCGCCACATCGTCCAACTCCGCCGCCGCCTCCGTCGTGCCCCCCTCCTTCCTTTCCTTTTCTTTTCCCTTTCCTAACTCTTAAGTAAAGGAGTGAGGGGCTCCTAAGGTTATAAACTATACCCTTTTTTACGGGTAAAATCCTTATTACCTATAAGGTCCCCTTTACGCTGTAAACACAGCCTAACGTACCTACGTTAAGGTTTATATATTTTTAACCTATCCATTCTTATACTTTCCTTTTTTTAGATAAGGAGTACGAGACGGACCTACTCTGCTACTTCGAACTCCGTATCGTTAGGGTACGCTGCGAGGTCTTTTTAACGCGTAAGGCGTTAAAGCGATGTACGCAGGTCCGTAATTACGGGCTGTTAATAGATCTACCCTACGTATCGTATATCGCGTCCGCTGCCGCGGGCAAGTTCGTTAGATATAGCTACAAAAGCGAGAGTCGTTCGACCCGTTATTACCGTTACAAATGGACCAGCAACTCGTACGCCCCTATCCCGGTAGTTTTAGAGCTGTAAGCCAAACTCGAGTTACGTGCACACCGACTTTTGAATAACTTTTAGCCGAACTTGAAAATTTTCCTTCCGCAAAAATATATTGTTCGGGGCGATTTAAAATTATTCGCAGCTGGAAATAATTAAAATAAACCGATATCAATGAGTAATAGATATTAGCTGACAGATTAAGGAAACGGCAACCGCTGTTGTCGCTTGAAAACGGGGTTTATGTATATACTATGTTGGTAAGTTTAATGACATTAATCTACTTCGACGTAAAAAAGGTAATCCTCTCCTTAAGCCTTGTCTTAAGGGCATAACTAATAAGATATAGGCCTATATCTTTATTAACGTTGATAAAGTTAACGGCGGTAATAGCAATAACGTTAATATAAAGGAAGAAAACGACGAAAAAGATAGTAAGGACGTGAAGACATCGCCTTTTCCCTTTAATTAGTAGATAAATACCTTTGAGGCCGGACCAGCGTACCCGGCCATAGTATACTACGTAACACAGTAATATTATAGCTCTTTAAAAAACAATCATTTAAATATAATAAACGTGATTTAAAATGAAAAAATAAAAAAAGTGTTTGTATGCCTTAGACGTTGCAACGTTATCGATTCGATTGGTCGAATTAATTGTAGTATTGCAGTAGTCAGATGGTGGATGTATTATTATAGGTTTGGTAGACCACTAGCCGGTCTGCACTGTAATTTGTATGGCCAATTGCTTAGCCCGTGCCCTAGAGTGAAGTGCAGCGTACTACACTTGACTTACACACAATGCGGTAAGTCCATACAAAGCAATAAACTTGCAGTACGGTCAACTTTACTGTAAGTAAAGTTGACCTACTGCACTGCATGTAATACTATTCCAACACTGGCGGCTTTTTAGGTTGTACGCGCACGCCAGTGTGGCTGACCAATCTTTTCCGTTTGCTACTGAATTGCTTCCTTGTCAACTAGCCAGACCCCTGTCAATTCCAGTTGACTTTCATACTGAATTGCACCCAATTACATGAAAATTGACCCCATTTGACCTCAATTACTCCGTTGCCCCGAAGTCCGAATTTATCGATTCCTACAAAAAGTTCTTTCGCTACAGATCTTTGCAAGGCTCTACTTACAAGCCTTTACTTCAACCGTGCTACTTAAACAAGCTATTATCAATCCCCTGGAAATTTTTCATTTTTCCGGCATATCTCTGCCTGCCGTTATGTAATCCGGGCTGTCTGGGTGGTATATTAACGTGGCCCTCAATTCGTATGGATAACTTGTTACTATTTCCAAACCTTTCCAAGGCTTTATTCGGTAATATTTTTGTTATAGCCTCGGCGGGGCTGTCTTTGCCATCGATTTATCGGAATTTCTTAATTTCCCTCCTTTCGTAAGCTTTGCATGGTGTCATTACGTCGATTATTAAGCGTTTTTCACTGGAGGTCTCGAGTTTTAAGAGGCATTCGAATAAACTCCTCAAGTTGATACAAATTACCACAGGGATAAAAGGAATCTTTAGCTGCCTAGTAATAATATAAAAGGTTTCCTATATTGTCATGCCTAAATAGAAGTCCGCCATTATACCCTAAATTTTTAAAGTTAATATATTTTGTATAAGCCTTTCATATTTAACGAAGGTTTAATGGATTAAGTTGCCGATAATGTTTAATTGGTTTTCCTACCTGTTTTTATTAACAAAGGTTATTAGAAAACCGATTTTTAAAGACAGGTAGATATTGTTTGTAAAGATCCTATTCGTAAAAATCATTAACTTAGCACTTAAAAGGTCGATTAAAACCATTTCAATCCCGCGGTCCAAGTTTCACATTTGCTATTGAAGATTTTTGTTTAACCGGTTAAAGATTTTATGCGTTAGTGTTTATATTTGTGCCGTAATAGATAAATTTTAAAAGGCTTCCAGTTAGTATAAAGTAGTAATTTTACTACCTTAAGTACGTTACTTTAGGTACCGTTAAGCCTTAGCTTCGTTAGTCTTGTCGATTATAGCAAAAACAGCGTCTTGACCTTCTGGGCGAAAGTTTAAGTCGATATTAATACTAAGTATATGGGTTAACAATCTATTAAAGTTAAATTAGTTGCTTTCCATCAACATTGTTACCAGCTTATAATTTTAGAACTTATAATCTTCGATCGTTTGTTGTTTTAATATTATGAAGCCAGCATTTTCGACGAAAAGGGTATTGTTAGTTTACATTCCTACTATACCGAAGTCTTTCTCTTACGTTTCCAACAAATACGGATCGTATATTAAAAACTTTATTATTAGTCTGGATTTAAAGTACGACTGGCAAATAGAAAACCAGTAAACATTTGCTTCAGTTAATTTATATAATAGTTTAATATACTATATTACCGTTTTCCAAGGATAGATGGCATATAGTGTCTACGGCAGTTTTAGTAATATAATTCTTTGTAAATTCATTATTAATTCTCTATAGGCCTACGTAATGTCACATCTATTAAGTGTAAACTTTCCTTTAGTTTTGGTAAGCAAACTTGTTACTAGGTTAACTACTAAACGTTAGCTAATCTTTTGAATCGTTGGCGACTACGTAAGGATTCAGTCTTTACTTTTATCGATATATCCTTAAACGATTAATCGTGAATTTTCGTACGGCCGCCCCATAATTTTACCTTTAACCTCGTGGATAATCCTAGATTTAAAGGTCGTAATATTCGGGTTTTAAAGGTTAAAATTGGTTTTCGGTATAAATTGTACACCTTTTCAAGTTAGCAGACCATCGATCTCAATCTTATTACTTTCCTCAAAATGTTTGCCGAAGGTTTTAATAATCTCTTATACCTTAAACTTTATAACTAAGAATTTTTATCCTTTTTTTTTTTACTTACCCAAACAATATTGTAAATGCGACCCAGTATGTATTCTTCTTCTTTAATGTTTTCCTTCTTTTTCGGGGGTTGCCTGCACCGGCGACGTTTCATCGACTTATTAATAACAGGTAAAAGATGTTTGTATTATATCGATCGCTTTACTTAAGATACGTAAGGGTCTTTATCTTCAATACCCCTAATTTAAGGCTTAACCTAAGTGGTTTGAAAAGATACCAAACCGTTAGTAGTTTTCACAATTACTTCAGAATTCATGATACTTAATATTTTATTTTTCCCTTCCCATTGCCCGGCTCCCGCCGCACAAAACTTCACTTTATAACAGTAAAGCCAATATGTCAATCGTCAAAGGGCCATTCCTTCTATTAAGAATATTATTAATCTGACCACGTGTCGATTCTTTCTGTAATTATTTTAAAGATTTTTCATGAGCCGTAATACGTTTTGAAGTACTTAACAAGGACGTAAATTCACTCGTCAGGCGTAGGTACGCTTCGAAGACAAAAAGCGTTAATACTAAGTCGTCAGAGCCCACGGTATCTTTAAGGCCTTTCATTGTTATTTGTAAACGTACCTCCGGATCTGTAAAGCTTTTAATCTTTAACGTAAGGATATTGTATACTAAGCTAAGTAGGCCGTATGCCCTTTTAACCTTTCCAATGTTTTAGTAGGCTTTCACAGGTATTTATTTATACTAAATACTCATTATTTTGACATTCTTTTATAACTCCGTCACCATGAAGTTAATATTAATATTGTAAACGACGATGTTAATGAAACATAGATATGTGTTAATTTATAATATCCTTAACGTTTCCTACGTATCTTGTACCGAAAAATACTTTAAAAATTGAACTTCGTAAAAAAAAGTTGTGAAGTTAACTATGCAAAAAACAGACCTATTATCGAAGTAAAATATATCAATGAAAATATCGTAATTAAAGTGTCTATCGTCTTTTAATATAAATGAAAATATCCAGGGGGGTTAGAAATTCGTTTAATAGTATTAATATAGCCTTTTAACAACTTTTAGCGTAAAGTATTTCATATCGTTATACCCTACTGACTTTAGGACTTTGTATAGCCTGTTAACAATTAAGTGGTTAAAACGCCGGTGTAGTTAACGTATCTCCGGCTTCATCAGTTATAACACGATTACTTCCAGACTATAAAGATAAAACTATAGGTTACCCTACTTAAAGACGAAAAAAAACCTCTAACCGTTTTTGACTAGCTCGTTTACGTTAACTTCAACGTTAACATTAAAGGTTTTTATATCCTTTGAATAAAATAAAAAAGGGGTAGGGGATTTCAAGATATAAAATATAATTGCTCCTATAACAGTTTAAACCACCGTTATCCCTAATGACGATAGTCATTCGCTTAGATCAAAGCCAACTTTAGCCTTACTTGTATTATAATGGTTAATCTTAATAGCTGTAATACTTTCCCTTCAACGTGCTATATATTACGAATAACCTCATATTAAATAACATATTACCCCTATATCATACATAATACTCTAAAACGTTATGTTCGTATAACGATTGCGAAGGTTAACAGTGTAAAAAGGGTTAAGGGCTTGGTTAAGGCGAATATAATGGTTCTTACAGCCTAAACGGTATAAAAAGTCGTGGTTGGCTAGTTATCAGACCGTTGTACTAAAAGCAGTGTCTTCGTATCACTTAATCTGTTTAAAAGCGTTAGCGACGTTAATTAAATTATCGCCTTTAACGTCCGAGATTTGATTCAAGTAGTCCTGTTTCGAAATGATAGGATATTAGGCGTAGTATGCTACTTTCCTGTTATTATGTTAGGTGGGGGGTGCCGAATTAACTAGTAACTAAACTTTCCACAAATTTAAAATCTTTTGTTATTATTATGAGGATAATATTAACGGTCAATAGGTCCGTCTAAATATTATTAACGCCAACGTAATTAATACCTTCAGTTTGAGGTTAAGGTTGTTAAGTCATATCTTAGGAGTTATAGACCCTCATATTTACGGTCGACATAGTTAACTATCGTAAGGTGTTTTTTATTTATATTAAGGAAATTTCCAGATTAGGAGTACATACTAAGCTATTTTTATTTATGTGCTATCACAGCAGCAAAAAAATAGCGTAACTAGCTAAAAAAGCTTTCGCAAGTGGAATTTAGGCGTTATAAGGCGTATTCGAACTCGTTAACGCCCGTAACCGCTGACCATACCTATTTTCGAAGTATGGTTTCACCAGTGTAGGCCTTTCCTATTTCTGGTTTGTATAATTTAAACTTATCAAACATCTAGTAATATATATATATTAATATTTTCTCCTTTTTCTTTTTTACCATCATTATAGTCCACCTCGTAATAGGCCAGTTTGTATAGTAATACGATAAGTAAACATTGTATTCGAAGTAGCCTTTTATACCATTATATATTTCACGAAACATGGTTATTTACGTCAAGAAGGTTAGGTAGTATTCCTTTGCGTGTCTTGTAATGATTCCAGGAAATAGGGAGTGAAAACCCAAAGGAGGAACTTCCATCCACTTACAAATATTTAAAAAGGGAATTATCTTAATATTGAGAAGGTTGTAAAGCTTTCTGTCGTATTTTTCTATATAATTTAAGATTTTCAAGAAGTTCATGATAAACTTATAATTAATGTTAATTATTTTAATAGGTCTTGGAGAAAAGTCGCGATAATCGTCCTAGCCGTAATTAATGTTTCTTAGTGGTTCAAACCTTAAAGCCTCCGAGGTATGAGGTTAAGGATAATTACCAGTCGCTTAACCCGAAGGGTAAAACCCTATAGTATGACAAGTAATAGGCTTGCACGCGTAGGCGAATCTAAAGGGGAGAGGTTTTTAAAGGTCTTAGCGGTTAAATTGTTAAGGGGCGATAGGTACTTAATGTTTTTGGTAAGCCTGGCGATTTCATTTAATCAACTGGTATAGGGCGCTAACATTAATATCTTTGGCCGTATTGGCGGCCCTTCCTTTACGTACTCTACTTCCGCGAAGGACATACTTCGTGTTATTACGTAAATTTATTAAACTGTCGAGCAAGTTAATGAATTCTTTATCGCCAGCATATTAAAAGGCTTAACTTAGCTAAGAGTAAGTTAAAGGTCCCCTAAATCGCGTATAAGGATGGTAAGGCTCAGTAATACCCTTTTCTTTAGGTTGTAGGTTACAAGGGCATTTGTAAAGCTAGGTCAAGTCGAAGAGGGCTTATGTTAACGTTGTGGCGCCTTATATTTAAACGAAGATCTCTTGTTCCTTTCATTCGGATTTGAATTTTAACTTAAACCTCGTTTAAATTGTTTTCCATATATTAATTTTCAAGTCGTTCAAAAAATTTCGATATCCAATAAAAGTATGGTTGGGGTTGTTATTGGTGTCATACTCAACGATGAAATATCCGACGAAGTTAGTAAGGTGTTTTTCGGTTGATTTTTCGTTATCATCTAAGGCCCAGAAGTCATCGTCATTAAACTTGGTAAAAACTTATCCGAAGGCCTTAATTTCTTTTTTCCGGGTAAGGTCGGTAATTACTTTAAAGTGGGCGCTTTATGCAAACATTTTAACAGGTGTATATGGCAAAAAACTTGATTATTTTAGGTGTAGAGGCTTGGTGTTTTGGTGTAAAGTCGTATGGGAACTTGGTCACTTGGCATAAGGTCGCACGATGTAGATTTTTCGGCGTAACTTGATATTTTCGTTTAAAGTAGCAGACTTGAATATTAAGGTGATATAGGGAGTAAAAAGAGTAAAGTAATGGCAAAAGTTTGATATAAAAGGTAAGGTCGGAGGTCGTTATTGGTGTAGGTTGTTTAGAGTAGGGACTTGGTTTTTTTTTTACAGTAGTAGCACCCACAGTAGTATTAACTTAGCCGTTTGCCAACTTTCTAAAATTTGAGACTTTCAACAGTTAATTTTACCGTCCTCAAAAATGATTGATAAAGATTTCTTAGTGTTTTTCAAATAGCGATACCGTTGTTTACTTCCAGATTGTGTTGGGGACTGACGCAACCCAAAATTCTTCTCTGTTTTCCTGCCGTTAGGTACTGACGTAGTACTCATAGAGGCTTTTTGCAAGAATCTTTCCTCTACCCTAGCAGCTATAGCTACAAAGCGTAACAACCGAAAAGTAACTTCTTCTTCTACTTAGATTATCTGTGCTTGACCTAATAGGCAGGCAAGCACTAATTAGTGTTGGTAGGTCTTAGATGTTACAATATTATCGATTCGATTGGTCGAAGTAACAGGAGTGATGCAGTAGTCAGATGGTGGATGTATTGTTATAGGTTTGGTAGACCGCTAGCCGGTCTGCACTGTAATTTGTATGGCTAATTTCTTGGCCCGTACCCTAGGGTGAAGTGCAACGTACTGCACTCGATTTATACACAATGCGGTAAGTCCGCACAAAGTAATACACTTGCAGTACAGTCAACTTTACTGTAAGTAAAGTTGACCTACTCCACTTCATGTGATACTATTCCAACAAAAAGTAATACACCAGGATCTATACGATATCGTAAATACAAATAAAGGTAACAAAAAAAACCGGGGTCGGTACGAATGATAAAATTAAATAGGAAAAAAAACGAATAGGAAATTTCGTCGGGTCGAGGCATATAAAACGAAAAGTTGCGGGATTTCGTGAACGGTATAAAACGAAAGGCTTAAACAAAAGTAAAATCGGGGATCGGCGTAAATAATAGGTTTAAATAAAGGTAAAACCTAGGATTAACGCGAATAGTATCAATGGACCGATTTAAGTTGGCGAAAAATAGCGTAAAGGCTTATTAAGTTCATAAAACCTTTTGAATAACCCTGATAAGTAACGTACTTATCGATATAAATGATTTTAATACTCCGTTCGATATAGCTTTGGTTATAGCGTCTACTAAATTTAACTCGTATTCATCTACCTTATTTTTTTCGTTTTCCTGGCGTTTATATTACTCGCGTAAACCATAATTTCGATTATTAATCGCTTTTTTTTCATAATAACTAATTGACTCAGGCACCAATAGAAATAAAAAATGTTAATAAATATTACCAAAGGGATAATTTGTAAACCATGGTTAAAAATAATTATTCGGACCGTTTTCGTTATAGTAATACTTAAATCAAAGCCTTCAATTGTATTATAAATTTCGAAAGCTAAAACGTTCCTCGTAACTCTTTTGTACTTGGTAAAAATCTGATAAATAATATTTACTCGGAACGTAAAGCCTTTTCGGGCGAGTATTTCGTTACTAAAAACTAGGAAAAAGTCAAATTATAAATTTTAATCTTTATTATTAGCGAAAAAGCTATTAATTAAAACAAATAACTTTTTAGTACGTATATTTAGCGGTATAAGTCATAGGCCGCGATTCAAATTGTATATTTACTAAGAAAGGCGTTGATAAAACGCCTCATATATATCGTCCGTTAAGTTGGTTCAATATTACGCGGCGAACAAAAAGTTTAAAACTACCTTTGGTTATATTATAAAAACAATCTAAGCGCTGCATTTACGTTAATATCCATATTTTTCGGCTCGTTTTACGTTATCTAAAACGATAAAGGTAACTTTATTTAACTGACCTTTTTACGTAAAGCTTAAAGTACCATTCCGAAGGGTAATAGTAACATTATTTAAATCAATTACGTAGTCTTTCGTCAAGTACGTTTTGGGTTTGGCGTTTAAGCCGGCCTTTAAAAGTTTCCTTTTTTAAAAAACGAAGAACGAGGTATTATATAACGTTAAAGTGTCGTCTATATGCAAGCTCATTAGTGAAAAGCCCTTCGAGTAGGCAGTCGATACTAATAAGCATAGGTTGAAGGTAAAAACTAATTATTTTGAGTCGTTCCTTATAATATCTTTAATAAGAATTATAACAATTAATACCGAATTCAACTAGGTCGTAAAGTGATCTTATAATACGTAAAATCGTTTTAGGTAGATGGTGTTGCTTAAAATTATTTGGTAAATCGGTATAAATCCATCGTTTAAGCCGTTCCTGAGATTATATGTATAGCTATGTTATGTTTTGAATTTCGATATATAAGTTATATGGTTCGCTAAGGGAGGTCGCGAATAAAAGAATTATGTGATGGCCAACCCTTTGTAACGTGGGCGATTAGGTTATAATACCCTTTTTACCTTAATCATTATATCATTTTATAACTAGGCGGGTCTTTTCGTAAGTTTTTCCGGTTTTATCCTTAAATTCGTAGATTAAACAGGTTAAAAAATCCTGTCAGTGCCGTATATAGCTGGATTAAAAGGTTTAAAACGAAATACGCCTTGGTCGATTAGGGCTAAGATTTCCGTTTGGGTAGATTATACGAATCAGGAACCTAGGGTATTAATAATGCCTTTACAGTGGAGCTTTAAGCTTAATTCGCGGTTTACCGTTTTTGTTTACGTAAAAAAGGATTTCGTAGTAAAGTTTTTGAAGCGTTTTTTTGGTTTTCGAATCGAAGGGGCACCCTTGGCAACGAGGTTTTAGCGGGGTTAATATAAATAGGCCGTTTTTATTTAATATAGTCTAGTTAGATTCGCGTTTGAAAAGTAAAGTTAAAGCTATGTTCGACTTAAATTCGCCGTTTCAGATAATGTCTTATGGGCGGTTTTATTTGTTTTACGGTTTCGGGTCGTCCTTTTCCACCATTTTTTTATATTTGTGTACCATTATTTAGCGAAAAGAAGTCGTCCCATTTATTAATTTAACGAGAATATTATTACTTTTAAACCCGTCAATCTTTTAAATGCCAATTCATCTATTCTTCTTTTTCCAAACCAAAACATCAAATTATAATAGTAGATTTAAAACGTTAGTTTTATGTGGGCTATTTCCTATAACCAACGTTTTGGACATATTGTTTTTTACCCGTAAGGAAAATAATACTATTATAAATTTCGATATAATATTAGCTCTCGATACTATGAAAGGTAATAAAGCAGAGTTTATGTGAATCCCCAAGTAGGTCCCAAAAACGATAAGCGTAAAGATAAGCCTACTTAGGTTAACAGTATTATTAACAGCGTTAACCGTTATTTAAAATATAGATTCCTTAAAATTGGTACCCTTTAGTTTTTTTGACAATATTGTATACGCTTTTTTAAGGGGTTCGTAATACTGTTTACACTTTTCAATACCCTATAGGGCTTTTATTAGGATCTTTTTGTATTCGTTACCAGCTATCTAAGTTTTCACATGTTACTTGGTAAAGTCGAAGGCCGTGATAGCGTCGTGTGTAATTTAATTTGGGGGCTCTAAATAAATATTAGACCATTAATTAACCAGGGAGTCCTGATAGTTTGTAGCAGAAGCGTTCAGTATAAATTTAGCGGCCTAAAACGATGTTGCTACGTTGATGGCGTAAAAGACGAGTTCATTATCTAAATATATAATATTAATAATCACTTTATAGTTAAAGTCCATATCGTTTTGAAATCTAAATTTAAACCGCCGTAGGGCCTGTTAGTGTAACTAACACTTATGGCAAAACTTTTAGATAACGTTTAGTACGACCTTTCTTATATCCATATATTTTACGGCGTGAAATACGCGTAAAGAGCGTTTTATAACCGGGTATCCGAATGATCGATATAAAGTCCGTAACTCCGGCTACATTAAATAAATAACCTTAATTATATTTATTTTCGGGAAAATTCATAAGTAACCGAATTTAAGCCGGAACAGTACGGATACACCATTTAAAGCGCGGATAAATTAGTTGGTCATATTCTGGACTTCAATTCCTAACTTGTTTTTATTAACTAACAAGATAAAAATAAGGTTTTAAAGTCTATTACGTAAAACTTAATCGGTTCGAAACGCGTATTTACAACGACCGTTTCAAACGACGTCGTTTTAACTTTACTAAATAAGACCTTTTGGTTTTCTCCTGTTCGGTTTAGCCGAAACTTCGGAAATTTTGCCGTAAACGCGTTGAATCACCGCTTTCCGGTTGTTAAAATTTCGGCTACGTTAATATCAGGTGTAATACCTTAATACCTATTTCCGTATCTATTGAAAAGCGTGAATTGCTATGTTATATAAGCTTCAAACACTTTGTGCCCGTAATCTAAGCTTATAATATATATAAAGGAGGCGCTTTATAGTCCGATAAAAATATGTTAAACTATTTTATCGTTTTAAGTTAACAGATAGGCATTATTACTTTTAAGGTCGTTTTTTTCAGATATATCGTTGTAATGTAAGCGTTAAGTCTATTATTTATACCTTTACAATGAGCTACGTATGATATAAAGTTGGCTTTTATTCGATTCTCAAAAATATATTAGGCTTAAAATTATCGTTCAATTCAAATTTTATCATGAACGGAGTGGTTTGTAAATAAACAGCCGGCTTTAACGTATACGAGACACCGCTTTTACTAACTTATAAAGCTTAGCATACCTTTTCGCAAGTATTGTTACGGTTTTAGTGCGTTTTTTTCATTTTCGAACGATCGTTTTTAACCTTCATTACCAGGGTTTTTCCCCCAATACCTGTACTTTAAGCGTTCTTTATACATTAGGTAAACCTTCAATCTTCGATTTTAAACGAGGTAAATAATCTCGGCAAAGTTAACTTTAGTAATTTAGCCTTCGATTTTTGTTCTATGAAATATATATACTAATCCAAAACTCGCCTCTCGGTCTATAAAGATCTTAAGTAATGTTTTAAAGCTTGTATAAAAAGTCTTTAGGTCATATTTTCGTTTAAAGAGTATAAAGTCAAAATCAGTGTTTTCGCAGCAGGCTTTTGTTATTACTTAGATAAATAGTTAGTTACCTTTGTATTTCGGTCTAAAATCTACCTGACATTTCCTGAATTTAGCTAATGAGAGGTCAGAATTTCCTTTAGGTTTTTATCGCTGTTTTCCTATGAGTTTTTTCCGAATTCCCAAATCGTTCTGGCCCAATACCTATCTTAAAGTTCGTAGTTGATTTCCGTATTCAAGTAGGAATTAAGGTGGTTATAATACTTTACAAATGTAACTACCGATATAAGGTGATATATATATATATTACTTCTTCACTTGCCTAAAACGTATACTGCGTAAATTAATATGAAATTAAAATGGTTTAATATTGAATCTCTTATACTTGTTAAATATAATACGTATTCCATTATTAAGTATGTTGTACGGCTCGCTATTATAGTAATTTTCTCCATTTCATAGACTGGTAAAATTAGTCAACTTTATAATATCGCTTTTATTCGTAGGGCAAAAATATAGTAAAAGGTCGCGATAAGGGTCGTGATTTACGGGTATTAGTCCGTAAGAAATATATTGGCGTTTTACGCCGATCATTAATTCCTGGATCGGGTTGCTTTTTATGTTTTAGCCGATCTTTCCGTAGTCGATCGGGTTGTTTTCGGTGTTTCGGCCGCTTTCGTTATAGCCGAGCTGGCTATTTCCAGTATTCAGGGAGTGGTTTGGTATTCGGTTTTATTTTACAATATATGTCGGTATAAAAGTATATTATACTTACGTAGTAAATAAGGATTGTAGTTGGCTTTCTTCCTCGGAGTCTTTGTTTCTGACTTATAATATAGGTATAGGATTAGGTCGTTTTACGCCTCGTTTTCATTGTTTTAATAACAATCTCTTTTACTCTGTAAGGCAATACCCTTTTATAAATTCCGTCAGATACAAATCTTTATCCTTTTAATCTGGTATATCGTCGAGTTATGCTGTTTCGAATAGGGCTATTATAAGGAGGTTATTCCTACCCCCTGTGGTATTAATGCCTCTGATTCGTAGTTAGATTGGTAAGTCTTTGGTAATTATAGGATTTACTATCTGCCACATATCTAACGTCCAATTCGGAAGGTTTTTATGGAAATTATCCAGTAGGTTAGCTCCTTGGGCGTTCTCTTTACAATAGCGGAATATAATGGCCAAAATATATGTATTCGCCATGTATGGATCAAGTTGCTTAACTGACGATTTAATGGTGTTATCCTAAAGGCCCAGATCGATTTCGTATATTATAACCTTCTTAATTTCTCTATTGTCAACTAAAAGATCGAAGTAGGCATTGGTTTCCTTTAGTAATATTAGTCTTAGGGTTATGGTTATAGTTGTCAAAATCCTATATATATTTGATTCGTCAAAGTGGTATAAATTGGTGGTTTTTTCATGTACATGATATATTGGAACGGTTTAAGTTGGTAATTCCGCGCCGTGTTAATATTTGTTACGTACGAATTTTAATCCTTAGGGTAATACGTTTTAAATACAAAGTAAATAGAGTAATTAAAACAATTATAATAAGGCTTACTAGCGTTTACCAATGAAAATAAATATTGAACGATAAATAAGACGAAATTACCAACCAGTAAGTCGTCTTAAATTAGTTTTATTAGCTTTTGGTAACGTTAAGTTGCCCATGCGGCTCTAAAAACATAAACTTCGTACAAACTAAATTTAAAATACGTAGGGAAATCGCGAAAAGGTAAACGAGGTAAAGGAAGTGTAAGGCGAATAGGGCAAATGGAAGGTGTAATTATAGGGAGTTGTATTATGTAATTCGGTGTTTGGTAATCAGAGTTTTATTTGGTATATTGTAACCGAACTTGGTAAAGTAATCGGTTTGATCATTTTGTGCGTAACCTCTTTAGTTGGAGCTATCTGTTCATATAGATATGTTGTAACCCATTTTAAATCAAGAGAGCGGTTTAAATATCGAAAAATTGGACCAGTCTTAATTAAGAATTCCGAAATTAGTTGTTTTTGACTTGCGTAGTCTGGTACGTGATAAGACGCTTTTCAAAAAGTACCCGGGTACGTTAAAACGCCAAATAAGGGTTAATAGTAGCTTAACGAGGCTTTCAACAAATAAAGCGTTAAATAAAAGTTAATGGTATCGTATGAAAGTTTTCCTTTTTAAAGTTACTTAGCTTTTATAGTCTTTATATACCTCGGCGTGTAATTTTTGTAAAAGCGAAGTATTAAAGTATAAATAGTTAGAACCGTTACAATATCTCGTTATATGTATTCAATTGGTGTCTATCTCTTTTTTCCTAGACTATTTATAATCGACTGAATAGGCTTCTTATTAATATCAGTCAGATTTCAAACCTGATTATTTATATAAAATAAAGTTTTTAAAAAATCAATCGTTAGATTAGTAATTGCAGTATAAAGGATAATGTTATGAAGGAGTATTTAAAGGTGTACGCTACAGGTGAGAGTTTATAAGTCCTTACCCAAAGCGTACTACTCTAAACCGTTCCGCGTATTGCCATTAGATTTGGTATCACCATTCCAGACCGATCCATGCATTTTCGTTCGGTCTGGAATACCTATTCCAAACCGATACATGCATGGAGGACTTTGCGTCTTGCAAAAATACAGCCTGCAGTGTGACACGTTATCGTGCACTCTATAGGAGTACACTCTGCAATACAATCCACTGCTACTTGCCCTATATATACTATCTATGAGGATATGTAGCAATATCCATAGTTATAGAAGTATTATATTAGCTTGGACGCCTAACGTAAAGGTTTTTGTTATCAATAGCCCTAATATAAGGTTTAACCCAAGTAATATGAAACGTTGAGGAGCTGTTAGCAGTTTTAATAACTATTTTAAAGTTGGCAATACTTAAGGTTTTGCATAAGCATTTCTATTTATCTGGCTACCGCCACATGAGAACTTTACTTTATAACGGAAAAGTAAGTACGTGGATTATTGTAAGGCCGTTCCTGGTATTAGGGGCGTTATTAATCTGGCTCCGTACCAATTCCTTCCGTAATTCTTTCAGTGCCTTACCGTAGGCCATAAATTTTTCAAAGTACTTGCTAATAGAAAAGACTCACTCATTAGGTATAGGTACGCTGCAAAGACTAGTAACGTTGGCACTAAGTCATCAGGGCCCATAATTTCATTTAGGCCCTTTACTGTTATTTCAAAACCGGTTTTTTGGTCAATAAAGCTTTTAATTTCCAATTTAAGGATATTATACGTTCGTTATAGTAATATGTATACCTTTTCGACCTTCTGAATGCTTAAGTAGGATTTTGAAAACACCTGCTTACACTAAATTCCTATTATATTACTATTTTCCCAAAACTTTAGCACTCAAATTTAATGCTAACATCGTAAACAACGACGTTGAGTAAGCCCAAGTAGGTATTAATCCATAACATCCTTAAAGTTTTCCACGTATCTTTTGCTAATAAAGACTTAAAAAAATTATCTTTGTGAAAAGACATTACAGAGCCAATAAAGTGAAAAATAGGCTTGTTATTTACATAAAATGCATCAATGAAAACCTTGTAGTTGAAATTCTTATTTTTTTGATTGTATGCTTAAATCTTCGGTGAGCTTAAATATATGTTTAGTAGTAGTAAAGAAGCTTTTCAATAACTTTTAGGGAAAAATATTCCACATTTTAATACATTACAGACTTTGGGACTTTATATAGCCTATTAACGGCTTTGTAATTAAGATGTTTGTATAATTAACGTATCTCTAACTTCGTCAGGTTCAATATTGTTTCTTTTGAGCCTCAAGGATAAAACTACAAGTGCCCCTATTTGGAGCCGAGGGAAAGCCTTTAGCTTTTTTTTGAGTAGTTCGTTGGCATTGACATTAAAGTTAGCGTAAAGGGTTTTTATATCCTCCAAATAGAAAAGAAAAGGGTTAGAGAAATTAAGAATATAGAACGTAATAGAGTTAACAATGGTGTAAACTACTGTTATTCCTAGTAACGATGGTTATTTACTTGTATTAAAGCTAACTTTAGCCTTGCTAACACTTTGACGATCTATATTAGTAGTGGTATATTTTCCCTTCGCAATGCTACGTGTTACGAATAACCTCCCATCAATTATCCTACTAACCCTATATATAGTATATTCCCTTAAAACGTATAATCTGCATAACTATCGTGAATGTTAAAGGTGTATAAAGGGTTAAAAGCTTATTTAAAGCAAACGTAAAGGTCTTTACAATTTAAGAGGTATGGGAAAGTGTAGTCGGCTAGTTATTAGGCCGTACTAGGAATAGTATCGTCATAATATATAACCAATTTAGGTGTATTTTTATCTTTAGATTCCTCTTTTCCGTTAAAGTTTACGATACAGTTAAAGTAATTTTATTTCAAGGTTAAAGTGTATTGAGAGTAGTATATTGCTGATGATGTGTATCGTTTAACCGTTAAGTAACGAATGGACTGGCAACCGAACTTACTACAAATATAATATCATTTTCCACTATTACAACTATAGCTTTTACGGTTAACAAGTTCACTTAAGGTTTACTTACATTCTTAGCGCCCATATAGTTATAAATTCTCATCAGGAGCTATGAAACCAGATTTTAATCATTAAAGACGCCCGTTGCTATACTTACGATTAACATAATTAACTATCGCGTGGTCTTCTTTATCTATATCGCGAAAGTTATTAAATAAGAGGTATATACTAAAAAGGTTTGGTATACGCGTGATTACGGTTACAAACGAAAATCGTAACTGGCTAAAAAATCCTTCGCAAGTAACATTTAAGCATTGTAAAACGTATTAAAACTCGTTAATGCCTTTTATCACTACCTGTACCTGCTCGAAAAGTATATTTTCGCTAGTCTAGGCTTTCCGTATCGCTCATTAGTATAACATAATTTTGTTAAATATCTGATTTAACATGTGTATCGTATTGTATCTCGGGGGGGTACATGCCTATACTATGAGACTGCCTATCCATGAGTCATCTTTCTCATAAATACTACCTTTCTGTTTCACAAGACTGCCTACTTATAAGTTATTCTTCTTATAAGTACTTATTCTTATGATGATCTGGTGAATTCCTACCTTTAGCTTAGTCTCTACCTTAAAATGCAGACTAGAATACGAAAATACATTCGCATATACAAATAAAATAACAAATTATAGCTGTAAGCTGAGATTCTATTTGGTACCGAACCGATTAATTACTAGAAAGAAATTAAGGTAAGTTATTAACGCGGAGCTATAACTATATTTCCCCATTACCAAAACACCAACTTTCCACCTTATTTTTCTTTTACTTTTAACCTTTTAACCCTTTTTTTTAACTTTGAATACTACTACCGAATATCGTTAACTTTTACTTTACGAAATTCTTATCTTAACCTATAAGTAAGCGAAATATATAAGCGCTAGGTATTACACCAAACAAGCCCTAAACCCTTCGCCATTCGCGCCAGCAAACTCGTATAAATAAACTCTAAAAAAAATCCTACACTTATCGCGCCAAAGCCAACAACTATTACTTTCCCTCTACTTATACTAAAAACGCTAATAAAAGACCCATTTTGGTCTACACTTATACCTTTACCTATCTTAGTTTCGCTTACGCTCTTACGTTTTTATTTCCATTTAACTCGTCTTTTACTCATAATTGCCTTATTTATACTAATTCGCTGCCCGTTTGCTGCTATCGAGAGATTTACACCTCCAGTCACTATATTATCAGGAGAAATATTCTTAGTAGCTAATCCAACCTCTAGTAACGCTGATACCGTGAAACTGGTAACAAGTCTATGCCGTAAGTTTAAAAAACGCGATATTGCAAGACGCGTAAAGCATAAAGCTATTATGCGATACCTCGATAGATTAGCTTTTAAAAGTTATCATTCTCATAACCATAAGTCTTCTTATCGCCATTTTCGTAATCTCGAGCCCTCTCGTTACTATTATCGCCAATCTTCACACATTTCTATAACCTCATCGAATACTTTCAAAGGTAGCTGCCACCGCTAACGCTATATAAGAAAGGAGCCTAACTACTGTTAGTCTTTTTATCGCTGTCGCGAACTCTCTCGGTACCGCTGCGAGTATAAGCTTTTTCCCTGCCGTAAGCCTTCTTGCAGTCGTCACTCACGTAACCACCGCAAGCATAGGCTCTCTCGCCGCTATCGTTCTCGTTCCCACCACTCTCGTTCTCGAACCCGCCGCTTTCATTTGCGAACCCGCTATAAACCTTTCAAAACTCCGAATACGATAATTACTTCATACTCGACTAACAATACTCGCCATCTAAAACGTAAAAAGATTAGGTTGTTTAACTCCGAATATTCTAATCCTTCAAATATAGATATTTTGCGGTAGGTAAAAATATAATCTTTACAGACGTATAAAGCTTTTAACAACGCTTGAACACCGTGATAAATACCTCTACAGCATTATAAATTCAAATAGTAAAGATATTCTTTACCTCACTACAAGAATTTACAATATACTGATAAAATACGGAAGTCACTTTTTACGAACATTGTAAAATATCTCGCCGTGACTTCACGTATATTATAATCATTTTCGTCAACCGCTTTGCCATAAACACTAAACGTGTTATTCCAAAGTTTCAAAAAAACAAGTTTTCGTTGTATAACCTATTAAATGACGAATATAGCTTACTTAAACATATTTGAATAAAAATACGCTAGGTAAAGGCTATAGATATACTAAACTGTCACAATAACAATTAGTATAACGTTATAATCGATATTTGATGCGTACTAAACCTTATCATTTAATAATACCTACCGCCTATATAACGTAAGTAAATTAAAAAGTTGTATTTATCTAAGGTTGAAAGATTTAAAACTATATTACCTACTATATCAATACGACGATACCCCAACTACCAGCTTTCCTTAAGAAATATTCGTGAAAGATATAATTCCAAGTATTTTCGTAAAAACGAATACCAACTTCATGAATATAAGTACCAGTCCCACAAATCCGAAGAAAATACCAAAGGATATGAGATACGCCTCTTAAAGGAAGATAACGGTAAACATTACGATAACTATCGTAATCGCAAAAATACCAACCAAATCAATAGTTGGAATAAACGCTAACATGAAGAAAAACGTAATTAATACCGTCCTTGCGACAGACGTATCGATCGAAACCGTAATTGCAAACATGAAATTAATAATATATAATCAAAGGTAAACGATATTGATCATTTGGATTAAAACCATTTTAATTACATACAAACTTCTTTATAAGAAAACTCGTATCAATTTAGTAATAAGGTAGATTATATAATGAAACCCTATATCACGCCTGCTAATCGCCGCACTTATATATGTTATAACGAGAATTACAGCTCGCGTAACGCCTTATTTAATCATGTCAATTCTTGTACCCAGACAAATAACTTCTCCAAAAATGAAAATAAAACGTATACGACAATTGTATTATATAGAACCAATAAACAAAAGATAATTTGGTAAATAATACGGAGAATCTTAATATTATTATGGCTAAGCCTATCAATTAAGAGGTAACACTCGCTATAATAAGCTATCGCTACATATAAATTACTATATGAACCAGCCCTATAGGTAGAAATCATACGATTTACCTCAATACAAGCATTGGCAACAACCTTGTATCTAAATTCTGACTAAATATAAATATACCTATAGACGAACGAGAAACAATAAGTAAAGTAATAGATTATCCTACTAGTTTCATCACCAAAATATGTTAAACCTTTTATACTTCTAGAAATAAATCTAACTTCGCTTTTATATTATTATAGAAAATAACTAAAGCTCAACCAATTGATTGCCTAAATATAGGCGTTTAAAGAAATCACTAAATAAAGCTGCGTAGCACAAATATACTGATATCTAGGAATAAAGTTAGTTTGAAAACAGCCTCTTCGAGAATTTTCTTTTAAATATATGAAGTAACTACATAACCTGTTGTTCGTAAAATTTATTCTAATATTAGAGTCGTTATTTAAGCTGAATAAACGATACATATAGCTATTGAATAGGCTACCTTCCCTAAGTGCAAATTATTTATATATATAGCTTAATATATATAGGCCTTTAATGCTTTAATAGATGTGACTACTTCTTATGTAATACAACTTCATAACCTAATAGCTAAAGCGGTATATCTCTCGAAACATATGCATTTAAAAACCATTACGAAGTACGAAGATAATACCTATTTTTACGTAAATTAAAAGAAAACTATACAAGCCTTTTTTTAAGCTATAGTTGTTGGTAACCTTTCCTTAATAATTATGTACTCTATCGAAATAGCCGTTAATAATTATCAAGTCTCCTTTATTTTAATTAAAGACTTGGATAAATCTACCACTATAAGGCAGTTAATACTAAATTTAAATTGGATTTTCAAAATCTTCGCATTACTATTACACCTGCGAGTACATCTGTTTTTACTAAGGCGTTTGTTAAAATTCAATCATGAATCCTTTTCTTGAACGTAATGACATACCTAATTTAAAAATCTTGGGACCCTAAAGTAATCAACCTTACTAATAAAAAGGCGAGTTTCATCAATCTTTACGATAAACCATATTATAAAAATACTTCGTTTAGAAAACAATGACCTGAAAATATACCTATAGTAAAAACTATATAAGGCACACACATTAATACAACCTATACAGCTTTACTTATTCAATTACAACGAATTTTCGAGTAATATCCAGCCGTTTTAAAGTATACTGATCCACTTAAAATACCTGTAAATTAAATATTAAAGGACCCACTATTAATATTTATCAATATACTAAGTTAAACCATCATCCCTATTTTTTTATCCAAACGTGATAAGAAATTCCTCGATTAATAGTTTAATACATTTTACAATTTAAAAAAATTCAATTATATAACGAAATATCGCAATTTACATTACCGGTATCTACAGTGTAAAAAACTATCTAAAAATAGATAAAAGTCGAGTGGTTATAAATTTATAACCACTTAACAAATCGATTATTTTAACCGTTCATCTGTTATCTTTACAAAATAGTATTATCGTGTCTATTCACGGTAAGAAATGGACAACTATTGTCAACGTTACCAAGTCTTCATATTACCTTTTAACATATATAAATTACCGAGATCGATTTACTTTTATTAGCTATTATCGATTCGAATAGGGTAAAACGATTGTTATAGGTTTTCGCAACTTACCATCTCACGATTAACTTTTTATAAACCAAATATTAAAATAATCTCGACCTTTTTATCGTGTATTTATCGACAATATTATCATTTTTTCGAATACGTTCGAAAAAACAATTCGTTTACCTAAAAGCTGGTTCAAAACTTTTTACTAACCCAGGTGCTACGTAATTGCTAGATTGATCTAATATATATTTTTAATTAGTAAAACATTTAAGATTTTACGGAAATGTTTTCATTCTTTTAACCACTACAAAAGAAACTTGAAATTTTCGAAATCTTCTATTTCCTCCAAACTTAAAGGTATTCAAAATATACCTAAGTCCATCAGTATTTTTACGACTCATAATACCTTACTACGCCTAATAATCAGGCCTACGTAAAAAACTTTAAAGGGATTTTCCAATATAAGGAAGAAAATAAGGATAATTTGAAGTTAGAAATCGTTGAAAAAGGCAGTATTACACGTAATATACAGTTTTTTATCCTATATCTCAATATAAACAATCTTTCAAAGCTACATAAGCCTATCTCTATATATTTCTTAAGTTGTATTACCTAAATCCAACGCTTTAACTTTTTCTTCAAATTAATGAAATCGTTGAATACAAATTCAAAGTTATAATTTTTCAACTTAAAAGGAAATATTCTAAACAATAAAGACAACCAATTTTAACTACTATTATCTAACTAATAATATTTCAAAATAGCCGTTCAAGTTAGGTCTAATTCAAATATAATATTTTTAAATATATAGTAGCTCATTTTATATATGTATATAAACGCTTACGAATAACATTAGTTAACAACCCTTTGCTAACTATTATATTTATCAACTATAAAGTTACCTAAAGTATTGTAAACCAAACTTCATTAGATACAACTTTTAGAAATAGAGTAAATCGACGACTAGTTAATACCTTAATTTCATTTAATTTATATCCTTTGGATGTGATTTACTTGTTTGGATACCTTAATTTGGTATTAAAAGTCTTTAATCGCCTGCTTTTTAACGAAAACCGACAACCTTACAAAACTGATATACCCGTATTAAATGAGAGTTTTAGTAAATTTCTGACCATAGATTATTTATATTATTTTACAATGAACCTCGCTAAATCGTAAATAGATCATGACAAATGAATTCGCTTTTACACGGGTTATCGTAAAGATACTGTTTAGTATAAAATTTTGTAGAATTTCGCAAATAATAAAAACGATTAAAATATGTCTTTAAATACGTTTAAGTTTCAATACCCATTTCGATCAGTTAATCGCTTGTTGTATAACTTTCATACGAATATTTATAAAAGATCTGTAATTTTTACAACACTTGTATAGTAACTTTTCGCCGAGTTATGTGATGAGAAACACCATTTTGAACTCAAAAGAATAATAATGACCTTAAATGAGGTATATTATCGCTAGAAAAGTTAGTTTAATAAAATTTACGTTAGTGTTGGAACAATATTGGCTGCTATTTTTAGCAGGTCAATTGCAGTATAGTAGGTCAACTTTGCTTATAGTAAAGTTGACTATATTGACTGCAAGTTAACTGTACTGACTGTAAGTCTGATGATTGTAGAGTGCCCGATTTAGACTAGGGTATGAGCCAAGCAATTGGCCATGCAAATTACAGTGCTGACCGGCTAGCGGTCTGCCCAACCTAGAACAATACATCCACTATCTGACTACTGCAATACTACTGCTACTTCGAAGACCAATCAAATCGACAACATTGCAACTTATAAGGCCTACCAACACTAATTAGTGCTTGCCTGCTTATTAGGTTAAGCACAGATTGGCTAAGTAGAAGAAAAAGCTACTTTCCGGTTACTCTCTACGTTAAACGGCGGCTAAGGTAAAGGAAAGGTTTTTGTTAAAGGCCTTTGCTACTGTATCAGTCTTTACGGTAGTACGTAAAGAAGACCTTTAGGCTGCGTTAGTTTTTACAGCAAACCAAACGAAACGACGGTATCGTTACTTGAAAATACCAAGAAATCTTTATTGATCTTTTTTGAAAAGCGTTAAGATTGACCGCTAAAAGTCTCAATTCAGCAAGTTGAAAAACGGCTAAGTTAGTACTATTTAAGGTGCTACTACTGCAAAAACAACTAAGTCCCTACGCCCAATATTACCAAGCACCTCACCCTATACGCCCTATACGCCCTACCACGTCCTATACAAGCCTAAACCTCAAAATAACACCTACTCTAAAGATTTAGAAGGGAATTGACTCCTTGGGATCCATTTTTACAAAATATTACGATAAAGACCTGTGAGGACAAGATGTCGATAAAACCTGAACGGAAAAGCACCTAGTTAACTACATCGGCCACTATATCGTTAAGAAGGAAGTCGGAAAAGAACTTGACCGCGGCGACCACGTTTTCCGAAACTTTCGTAACCTTTTCTTCGATTGGACTATTAATAAATGGAAGAAGATTTGAAAGTGTATTGAATTTAAATTAAAGGCTTAACTAAAACGCCAAAGGATATATGTGTAATAAAAAGTCTTTAACAATCTGGTAAAAACTTTTTTTAACTTAACCTAACTTAAGAAATACCTATAAAATACCCGAGGTAAAGGTAAAACTGTTAAGGACCTTTAACGCTTTTATACACGATTTAAGGAACCTTTACCTTATCTTTAACTAGGTAAAACTTTTTTACGCGTTGTCGATAAGGAACCTATTAATATATTTGGCAGCCTAACACCTTTATATAATAACGCGAAGTACGCCCTTAATAGTAGCAAAACGTGTAAAATAAAAGCCGCCAACGCGGCTAAAGGTATTAACGTTAACTCTTTACACCAAATAATTGAAAAAATCGACGAGCATTTTAAAACCTTTCAATACCTATCGCCCTTTAACAATTTATTCTCTAAAACACTTCAAAACCTTCCCCCTCTAAACCTTAAAAACCTTTCCCCTTTAGACTTTCCTACACGCGAAAATCGACTACAGGTCTTATTACAAGACTTTACCCCTCGGGCTAAGCGACTGGCAATTACCCTTAACCGCGTACCTTGGAAGTTTTACGACATGAATCGTTATAAAAAACTATTTAAGACTAGGACTATTATCGTAACCTTTCCCCAAAACTTATTAAGATAGTTAAAATTATTTATAAGTTGTTTACAAGTTTCGCCAAAATTCAAAACGACGTAAAAATGTATAATAAAAAGTTTTATAACTTTTTCGACATGAAAATATTGCTCTTTTGAAATATTTACAGGTAAATAAAGAATTTACCTTTAAATTTTAAATTTTTATTTTTTGAAATATTTATAAGGAATATAAGAAACTATTTCCTAACCTTTCCAATTGAAGTCACTACGTTTCGCGAAATATATAATAATATAAAGAGTTACTTTAAACACAACGTTTACCTTATTTAATACCATACAAATTGAGTCATTACACGGTAAACTATAATAATAACGAAAAAGAAAAAGAATGAAACGCTAATAAATATCCTAAAGAAAGATGTTTGATAAGTTAATACTATGTCAGAAAGTAATAGAGAAATCCTACTTTAATAAAGCTATTCTTCGCAAATAGGTATGAATAACAATTATGGGCGTTAAAGAATTCGAATACATCTTATAACGCCTAAATACCACTTACGAAAACTTTTTAACCAGTTAAGATTTTTACTTACTTTAATAATAACACGTATACCAAATTCCCTTGAAATATATTTCCAACCCAATAACTTCATTCACGTAAATAAAAAAACCTTATAATAATTAATTATGTTAACCGTGAATACGGATACCTATAATGTTTATAATTTAGTTTATTGACCTCGGCTAAAAATTAAAAACAATAGCTACATTAACGCTAATAAAGTCAAGATTCAGGCAAACCTATTAACCGTAAACACTATTGTTGTAATAATGACAAAAGATATTGGATTTGTAATGAGTTTAGTTACTAGTTAATTCAACATTCCCCCGCCAAATATAATAACAAAAAAGCAGCATATTACGTCAAATATCCTGCTATTTTTAAATAATATTATTTAAACCAAATCGTAGAATTAAAGGGTAACGAATCAAGTAACGAAAACAATACCCCTAAGGAAATTAAATAACATAAAGACGTTGCTCCTAACGCGTCCCAATACTAGCTAATTACGCCTCCCTATACCGTTTAGGTAACCGCCTGGCAAGCCCAATTTATATGCCGATAAACGGGTTTGTACCGGTAGACTAAAAAACAGCTAAGGGATTGATAATGGTAATCTGTTTAAGTAGCACGGTAAAAGTAAAGGTTTGCAAAAGACTGTAGAGGAAAAACCTTTTCTAGGAGTTATAAATTCAGACTTCGAAGCTGAAAATTAATTATGGTTAAATAGGAGAAATTTGCATATAATTAGGCACAACACAGTATTAAAGTCAAATGGAATTGATAGTGGTCTGGCCAGTTAACGAGGATGTAATTTAATGGCAATCGGAAAAAATTAGTCGACTATATTAACGTACGTAGGCACAAAATAAAAAGCTGTTAGTATTCAAACAATATTAACCGCTATTTTTAACAAGTTAAGTACAATAAAACAGGTGAAATTTATTCAAAATGAAGTTAATTACATTAATTGTAAGTTGACTATACGAATTACAAGTCTACAGATTGTGGAGTACTCGATTCAGACTAAGGTAAGGAACAAACAATTGGTCATACAAATTATAACACAGACCGGCTAACGGTTTGCCAAACCTAAAACAATATATCCACCAACTAACTACTATAATACTACTGTTACTTTAAAGACTAATAGAATCGATAACGTTGTAACGTTTAAGGCTTATCAACACTAATTAATGCTTGCCTATTTATTAAGTTAAACACAAATTGGTCAAGTAAAAGAAAAAGATATTTTCCGGATACGCTTTACGTTAAACAGCGGTTAAGGTAAAGGAAATAATTTTATGAAAGGCCCTTACTATTATGTCAATCTTTACGACGATATTTAAGGAAGACCTTTAGGCTACGTTAATTTCTACGGCAAACCAAAGGTAACGACAGTATCTTTACTAAAAATTACCAAAACATTTTTATTAATTTTTCTTGAAAAACGTTAAGATTAACCTTTAAAAGTCTTAATTCGGTAAGTTAACAAACGGCTTAGTTAGTACTACTATAGGTATTACTACTGCAAAAACTACTAAGTTCTTACGCCCAATATCACCAATTTCCTTACCCTACATGCCCTATACACCCTACCAAGATTTATATAAGCCTAAAACTTAAGATAACATTTACTCCAAAGATTTAAAAGAAAATTAACCACTTGGAATACATCTTTATAAAATTCTACGATAAAGAACTATGTAAATAAAATATCGATAAAAACTTAACGGAAAAGTACCTAATTCATTACATCGATTAATATATTATTAAGTGGAACGGCGGCGAAAAACTGAACCGCGGAGACCGCGTTTTCCAAAAATTTCGTAACTTTTTCGGCGACTAAACTATTAATATATGAAAAAAAAAATTTAAACGGGTATTAAATTTCAACTAAAGGCTAAACTCAAACGACGAAGGATTTACGTATGAAAAAAGGGCTTTTTCAAGTTGGAAAAAACCTTTTTTAACCTAACCCAATTGAAAAAATACTTATTAAATCCCTGAAATAATAATAAAGCCGTTAAAGACTTTTAACGCATTTATACACGATTTAAGGAAACTTTACCTTATTTTTAGTTAAGTTAAGCTTTTTTACGTGTTGGCGATAAAAAATCTGTTAATGTATTCGATAACTTAATACTTTTACCTAATTACTTAAAATACGCCTTTAACGGCAATAAAACATGTAAAGTAAAGGCTACTAACGCGGCCAGAGGTATTAACGTTAACTTCATACACTGATTGATTTATAGAAGATCGCTTAGCCTCCTAAAACCTTTAAGTAACTATCACGCTTTAGTAATTTATTCGCCAAAGCCCTTACAAATCTTCCCTTAATAAACCTTTAAAGCCTTTCCCTTTTAAATTTGCCTACACGTGAAAGCCGATTACAGGTCTTATTATAGGACTTTACTCCTCGGGCTAGGCGACTAGAAATAACCCCTAATTACGTACTTCGAAAGGTTTATAACTTAAATTATTGGGAAATACTATTTAAGACTAGGACGATTATCGCGATCTTCCCCTAAAATCTATTTAAATGGTTAACATTAATTATAAGTTATTTACGGATTTCGTGAAAGTTTCAAACGACGTATGAAAGTATAATAAAAAGCCTTATAACCTCCTCGATATTAAGATAATTCTCTTTTTAAATATTTACAAATAAATAAAGGTTATACTCCTAGGTTTTTATTTATTATTTTCTGAAATCCTTATAAAGTACGCAAGGAATATTTACCTAACATTTGAAATTGAAGTTGTTATGTTTAGCGAAATCTATAATAATATAAAGAGTTACTTTATGCGCGATATTTACTTCGCGTAATACTATATAAACTAGGTTATTGCGCGGTAAACTATAATAATAACGAAAAAGAAAAAGGAGGAAACGCCAATGTATATCCTTAATAAAATACTTAATAAGGTAATTTTTGGAATAGTATTATATGCAGTGTAGTAAGTCAACTTTACTTACAGTAAACTTGACCGTACTACAAGTGTATTGTTTTGTGTTGACTTACCGCATTGGATGTTAGTCGAGTGCAGTACGCTGCACTTCACTCTAAGGTATGGGCCAAACAATTAGCTATATAAATTATAGTGCAGACCGGCTAACGGTCTGTTAAACCTGGAATAATACATCTACCATCTGACCACATAATACTACTGTTATTTCGAAGACCAATCAAATCGATAACGTTGTAACGTCTAAGGCTTACCAACACTAATTAGTGATTACCTGCTAGGTTAAGCATAAATAGGCTAAGTAAAAGAAAAACTTACTTTGCGGTTACACTTTACAGCTATGGAGGCTAAGGTAAAGGAAAGATTTTTACGAAAGGTCTTTATTAGTACTGTATCAGTCTTATAATGGCAGGAAAAAAGAGAAGACTTTTGGGTTGTGTTAGTTTTACAACAGCAATTTGGAAGTTAGTGACGGTATTGTTATCTAAAACACCAAGATATCTTTATTAATTCTTTTTCAAAAGCGTTAAGATTAATCGCTAAAAGTCTTAAAGTAGGGTAAGCTGGCAAACGGCTAAGTTAATACTATTATGAGTGCTATCATTATAAAAAATGTCTAAGTTCCTACGCCAAAACAACAACTTTCGCCCTCTACCTACAACCTTTACCACTAACAACAACCTTCGACCTTACTCTCTACACCAAATCTCTGCCCATACTTTACTTTTTTTCACTCCCTACGTTACACCAATCGCCAAGTTCGATGCTTTAAGCGAAAACACCAAGTCGCGTCAAGAAATCCACGTTGCGCGACCTTACGCCAAGCTGCCAAGTCGCCAAATTCCCATGCAACTTTACGCCAAAACACCAAGCATTTACGCCTAAGATCACCAAGTCCCTCACCATATACGCCCCACCAAGTCCTACATTGCCCTAAACCTTAAGATAACACCTATCCTAAACATTTAGAAGGGAATTAACGCCCTCAGAACTGTCTTCACTAAGTTTTACGACGAAAACCTTTAGGCGTTGGATATTAACGAAAAATCAGCGGAAAAACACCTTACCACCTTTATCGGCTAATTCATCGTCGATCATAGTAATACTAAGGACTATAAACACGTTTTTAACGACTTCCGTAACCTCTTCGACGACTAACCCATTAATATGTAAAACTTGGTTTAAAAGGGGGTCAAATTAAAGGTTAAAGTCGAACTTAAACGGTAAGGAGTTTATATACAATTAAAAGGTACTACGAAGGTGATATAGGAATTTATCGATCTAGCCTAACTTTAAGAACGCCTTTAAGACCCTGATATTTAAAACCATTAAGGAAAAGGGAAAGTTGTTAAGGGATTCCAACGCCCACATACACGTTTTAAAGGACCCTTAACCTACCCTTAGTTAAGTTAAGCCTTTTTACATGCTAACGATAAAAAAACTGTTAATTTATTCGTTAGTTTCATACCACCACGTAATAACGTGAAGTACATTCTTAAAGGTGGCAAAGCACGTAAATTAACAGCTGCTAATACGGTTAAAGGTATTAACGTTAGCGTTTTACACTAGTTAATGAAGTAAAATCGCTAGAACTTCCAAAACTATTAAGTACCTATCGTCCCTTAACAAATCCACCACTAAAACCCTTAAAAACCTTTTCCTTTTAAATACATATACGCGCGCGAACCTACCACAGGTCCTACTATAGGACTTTATCCTTCGAGCTAGGCGACTAGCAATTACCCTTGATACCGCGCCTCGGAATCTCCAAGATATAAACCGTTCAAAAACACTAATTAAACCTGGGATACCTATAGCAATCTTTTTCCAAAACCTGTTAAAATGGTTAACATTAATTACAAGTTAATAACGGATTTCGCCAAAATTTAGGATAATATAAAGAAGTATAACGGAAAGCTTTACAATCTTTTCGATACTAAGATAATGCCTTGCCTAAATATCTGTAAGTAAATAGAGGTCCCACCTTCTAGTTTTTACTTATTATTCTCCGGAATCCTTACAGGTTACGTTAAGGATTACTACTTGACCTTCCTAACGAATACCACTACGTTTCGCCAAATCTATAATAATATAAAAGGCCATTTCGAACACGACGTCCACCTTGAGCAATACTATATAAACTGGGCTATCACGCGGTAAACTATAATAATATCAAATAAAAAATAGGAGAAATTACTAATAGATATTTTGAATTAAATGCTTAATAAGCTGATAATATGTTAAAAAGCAAAAGAGAAAGCCTACGCTAGTAAAGTCATACTTCGCGAGTAGGTATAGAAAGCTATTAGAGGCGTTAAAAAGTTCGAATACGCCTTATAACGTCCAAATGCCACTTATAAAGGCTTTTTTTTAACTAATTACTCTTTTCAATCTTCACCGTAATGACACATACACCAAACTCGCTCAGTATATATTCTTAAGCCGGCAACTTCCTTCACGTGGATAAGGAACACTTTACGGTAGTTAATTACGTCAACTGTAACTACGGGCGCCTAAAATGCCTAAGGTTAGGTTTATTAACCTTGGCCCTAAACTAGTGGTAACACCTATGCTAACGCTAATAAAATTCAGGCGAACCTATCAATCGTAAACACTATCGTCGTAATAGTGGCAAAAGATGTTGAATATGTAGTAAGGACGGTTATTAGTTAACTCGTTACCCACTAGCCGAACGTAATAACAAAAAGGTAACGTACCACGTTTAATATCTTACTGCTTCGAAATAAGATTACTTAGACTAGATAGTAAATGTTAAAGACAACGAGCCAATTGATGTCGCCAACACCCCTAAACAAATTAAATAACATAAAGATACTACTTTTGACACGGTAACCTAATAATTAGCCGACTATATCTTTTTATACCGTTTATATGGTGAAAACCCGTACCTTTGACCTAACTATACCCCTAACCCCTTTTATACCTTTAACTTTCTCGATTGTTACACGGATTACACTTTTTAAGGTATTATACCAGATATTAGGGCAGCAAGGTACTTAATAGGATGCTATTCACAGTATATGATATTATGGAGGGAAAGCACTACAGCTACTGAGATTAACCGACACGATTCTAACAAAAGCAAAGTTGGCTTTAGCTCAGGCGAACAACTATCGTTAATAAGGATTACGGTAGTTTAAACTATTATAGGAGCAATCACGTTCCATATACTTATATCCCCTACCTCTTTCTTACTTTGCTTAAAGGATATAAAAACCCTTGGCGTTAACGTGAACGTCAACGTAAACGAGCTAGTTAAAAACAGTTAAAGGTTTCCACTCGCCTTTAAATAGGAGCACCTATAGTTTTATCTTTAAGGTCTAGAAGCAGTAGTGTTAAACCTAATGGAGCTGAAGATACGTTAACTATACCGGCGTTTTAAATATCCACACGCTAATAAACTATACAAAGTCCTAAAGTCTGTGAGGCATAACAATGTAAAATGATATACCCTAAAAGCCATTAAAAGGCTTTGCCGCCACTACCAAACGTATACCTAACTTCCTTGAGGAGTTAAGTTTATACTAAAAAAACGACAAACACTTCAATTGTAAAATCTTTATTAATATATTTTACTTAAACAATAAGCCTATTTTACACGTTGTAAACTTCGCAATCTCTTTTTACGAAGTGAAGTTTCTAAAATCTCTTTCGGCAAAGAATATGTAGGAAACGTTAAATATATGATAGATTAATACGTACCTAGGTCTATCTAACGTCGTCTTTTACAATACCGATACTAACTTTACAGCGGCGAATTTCAGGAAGATACCATAATAATGGGTATTTAATGTAAACAAGTACCTGTAAAATCCCACTAAAATATTAGGAAAGTTAAAAGGGTATACGCTCTACTTAGCTAAACGTATTATATCCTTACGCTAGAAATGAAAAACTTTACGAATCCGGAGGCACGTTTATAAATAACAGTGAAAAACCTTAATAATACCATAGGCCTAACGGCTTAATGCTAACGTTACTATTATTTAAAGCATAGCCATGCCTAACGAGTAAATCTCCGCCCTCGATAAGTACTTAAAAACGTATTACGACTTACAATAAAACTTTAAGGGAATTACGAAGGAAATCGACACGTCGCCAAGTCAATAACGCCCTTAACACCAGAAACAAGCCTACAAAAATCGACGTGTTTACTTTGCCATTACAAAGTAAAATCATCGTGTAGCGAGAGCCAGGTAAATAGAAGGGGCCGTACAAAATATTAAGTATAGCAAACTCTAAAGTAGTTATTAAAACTGCTAACGATCCTATATCTTTCCAAATTACCCAGGTCAAGCCTTATATTAGAAGTACCAAAAATAAATACCTTTAACCTCACAAGTAAAATAACCGAGTTAATACAACCCTTTTCCACCCGTTATTAATAAGCCGATAAAACGTCGCCGACGTAAACGAACCCCGAAAAAAAAGGATATTAAAAAGAAAAAATACACACCAAACTGTATCTACAATATTACTGAAATAAACAGAAAAGAGAAGGATAACGAAAACTTAACAGTAAAACTTAGGGCACTAAGGATTATTAAAGATTCCGGCAAACCATTTGAAAAAAGTGATAAAGTCAAAATCTACGGCCTATTAACTCGAGGTGTAGTATAATTTATGCCGAAAATTAACTTTAACCTTCAAAACCCAAACGTTACAATCTTCAAGTTGAGGATTATTTAAGAGGTTAAAGGTAAAATTACGGGACGGCCGTATAAAAAGTCAAGGCTAATTGCTTAAGAATACGACGATAAAGGTAAGGATTAGATATTTACGTAATTACCAACGATTCAGAACATCAATTAACGCTTAATAGTTACTATAACAACAAGTTTACTAACTAGGACTAAAGGAAAGTTTACACTTAATAACCGTGATATTACGTAAACCTATATACAATTAACAGCAGATTTATAACAGATTATACTATGAAACCTATTATAAAAACTCTGTGTCATTTACTCACCAGGAACAGTAATAAGGTGTGTCAAACCACTATATAAATTAGCTAAAACAAACGTCCACTGGTTTTTAACCTACCAATCGCACTTTAAATTCTGACTAATGATATAGTCTTGAACATATAATCCGTATTTATTAATAACATAAAAAAAAGACTTTGGCATAATAGGTATACAAACTAACGATACCCTGTTCTTTGAAACGGCTTACTTGATAGTACAAAAATAATGAACAATCGAGGACTTTAACTTCTAAAATTATAAGCCGGTAACAATATTAGTGGAAAACAATCAACTTAACTTTAATAAATCGTTAATCCACATACTTAATATTAATACCGTCCTAAGCTTTCGTTCATAGGGCTAAGGCGTTATTCTTACCACAATCAATACGACTAATAAGGCTAAGGTTTAACGATACTTAAAACAACGTATATGGGGTAGCTATATTGTTACCATATACCAACCGGAAACCTTATATGATTTATCCATTACGGCATAAATACAAACACCAACGGATAAAGACTTTAATCGATTAAATGAAAGATTAAAGTGATAAATACGAAACTTAGACCGCAAAATCAATATAGTACTAATCGACCTTTTAAAGACCAAATCAATAATCTTTACAAATGGGTCCTTTACAAATAATACCGACTTATCTTTACAAATCGGCTTCCTAATAACCCTTATTAACAACTATAGGCGGGAAAATTAATTTAACATTACAGGTAACCTAATTTACTGAACCACCGTCAAGTGTAAAGAATTACACAAAATGTATTGACTTCGGAAGTCTACGGTATAATGGCTAGCTTTAACGTAGGCATAACGTTATAGGAAACCCTTAACCTTATTATCAGTCAGCTAAAGATTCCCTCTATCTCGGTAGTAATTTGTACCAACTTAGGGAATTTTTTCGAGTACCTGTTAAAGCTCGGAACCACTAGCGAAAAACGCCCGATAATCGACATAATGGTACTCCACGAAGATTAAGAAGGAAAGGAGATTAAGGATTTCTGATAAATCGATGGCAAAGATAATCTTGCAAATACTATGACGAAAGCCACGCTAAATAAAACCCTATAAAGGTTTTTGAATAACAACAAACTAACCATATGTATCGAGAGCTACATAGATAAGCCGCCAGAAAATTCTAAATCACGTAACGGCAGACAGTGATATTCTGGCAAACTGGAAGGTTACTAGAGGATTAATAATAGTGATCTGTTTGAATAGCACAGTTAAAGTTACAAAGGGCTGTGGCAAAAAAACTTTTTGTAAAAGTTGATAAATTCAGACCTCGAAACGACGGAGAAATTGAGGTCAAATAGGGTTAATTTAAATGCAATTGTATATAAGGTAGTGGGGGAGTAAACTGAAACAAACAAAGGTCTGGCCAGTTGATGAAAATATAATTCAGTAGTAACCGAAAACGATTGGTTAGCTATACTAGTATACGCGTATAAACTAAAAAACCACCAGTATTGGAATAGTATTACGTGCAGTGCAGTAGGTAAACTTTACTTATAGTAAAGTTAACCGTACTTCAAATGTATTTCTTTATGTAGACTTACCGCATTAGGTGTAAGTCAAGTACAGTACGATACACTTCACTCTAGGGTACGAGCCAAAAAATTGGCCATACAAATTACAGTGCAGACCGGCTAACGGTCTACCAAACCTAGAACAATACATCCATCATCTGACTACTGAAATACTACTGTTACTTTGAAGACTAATCGAATCGACAACATTTCAACGTTTAAGACCTACCAACAGTTAAGAATTATATACATTGCCTACAATTACATAATTATAATCAAAAATCATTTGGCCGCTTTCAACCAATTCAAACGCTCGAGGAACTAATATATGTAATTTATATCGATTTTGTAATCGTATTGCCAGTGATTCTATTGAAAAATATACCTTATACATTATCTGACAGAGACTTTTTTAGTTCCATGATGCCTATTACGTACAAAACATTCAATAAAACGCTCTTAATTTCTAGATATATTACTTACACGGAGAAATATTAAATTACTATCTTCATTCGATAATTTTCATTATACGACTAGTCCTATCAAAGGGATTTCAAATACGCTTGATTATAATTACAGAATATTATCTATAGGATAATAAATAAGTAAAGAAAAAAAATGTTTTAATTAGTTTTACGCTATTTCGTAGTCTAATACCCTAAGTAATATGAGATCAATATTATACTGGCTTTACAATAGAACTTTAATATCGTATATTTACGTATCCTAGAAGCCAAATTTTACGAGTATCTATTCGGATTTAAACTTATAGTATTAGTGAATATTCTAATAATAATTTCATCACGTAAATAGTTGGAAATTCGGTTTATACGAGAATATTTATGACGTGAAGTATAATTAAAGACAGATATTGTCGTAGATAGAGTAAAAAAAGCGATACGATGAAAACTATCGTTTGTATGAATTCTCTATAGGCGATAAAATGTAGCTAAAGCTGGGAAAAGCTTATAAAACGCTTTATAAAAAGGTCAATTGTCTTTACCTAGTATAAGGCTATATAAATTATAAAGAAAGTTTATAATTAAGCTTTTACTGTGAACTCTACACCAAAGTCACGAGTTTTACTAATCATTAGCATTACTTATTCATTACCTTATGGCGATCCTACGAACAATTCATTTAACATAATTATATCACCGCCTAAACTATTTAAATACGAAGATAAAGAATTAGATATTAAAAATTATAAAGTGGAACGTATACTAGCTAAACAGGTGGATCGACGTTGTTATAAAGGGAATCAGGTCCAATATCATTTTAAATAAAAAAGCTTTACAGCTTACGAAGACGAATAGAACCAGTATTAAAATTAAATGACCTTTATTTAATTTAGGTTTTTAATAGGAATAATGGGAAGGTAAAAAATATTGCCGGGAAAGTTATTGCTGCTGAATGATAAGGATATCCTTTTCTTCTTCTAGTCTCCAGCATTTGTTGTACTTTGGGGGGGGGG
>JASMMZ010000006.1:743812-767210 GCA_038502455.1 Anisogramma anomala
CCAGCAGCAGCAGCAGCAGCAGCCGGCGCCGCCACGCCGCTGTACACGCGCACGCACGCCTCGAGCTTGCGGACGTTGCCACTCTTGTACCCGGCCTTCTGGGCCTGCAGGCAGAGGCCCTTCAGGTCGACGGTGGTGGCGCGCGCGTACACGCCCACCGCGAAGAGGAAGGCGGTGATCTCGAGTGTGGGGACTGCGACGCGGTCCTGGCCCTGGCGGGCCGTCAGGTTGCGGAGCAGGGAGGCGCACACGCGCTCAAGGTTCACGTGGCTCGCCTCGCAGTAAGACGCCAGGGCTGCGCGGCTAGCGATGACGAGCTCTTCGTTGCCTGTGTCGGCGGACGTCACGTAGCCGGCAAGGAGCTCGTCGGTGCACGTGTGGAGGTCGGACGGGACATCGTGAACGAAGACGCTGTGCAGCCAGTTGCTGGTGAGGAGATCCAACAGAAACCTAAAGTATGGTTGGGACGAAAAGGTGAGCATGGTGAAGCGTGATGAAACCCTGCAAAACTCGTTAGCATGAAAATGCGGCAAAAGAAACGAGGAGTCTTACTCTGGCTGTAGAGCTAGGGCGAGAGTCGCTTGAGCCTCTGCTCTCACCCTGTCCAGCTTCTCGGCAGCCAGTCTCAGAATGGGCAGCAGAAGGCCAGACACCATCTTCACAGAATCTGGAGATCCAAGGGCATGCTGCTTCGCCGACTTCCAGAGGAATTTCGAGGCTTTGATAGCCTGAAGCCGGACATGCGATCCAACATCTCCTCTCGCATTGGTAGTATAGTCATCCAGGCCCTCCGCGACCAGCCCTATGAGTTGGTCAACATTCAGCCTCAGTACTTCACTCCCAATGAGACTTTGAAGTATCGCAACCCGGACTTCCACGCTCTTGTCCTGTGCCCATCGTTCAAGCAGAGGGCCACATGTGGTGGCTGATATGTCTTCAGGCGTCCTGGTCAAGCACATGACGGGATACGCTCTCGTCAAGGCGCGAAAATGTCCGGCGCAAGGACAGGAGCGAGATCGATTCCGCACAATGTCTGCCCATCCACCAATGATATCTGCGCGCTGTTGTTGTGACGAAAAAGCCAAGACCACCACAGACGCTTCAGATACTGCTGAGATCACCTCTGGCTCTGTCCTGGTGAGCCACGTGTTGATCAACACCCGAGATTCTTCCAAAATCGATGATAGTCGCTCTTGGTTCTGAATGTTGGACAAGTGGATGCCGGAAACCGCTTTAGTGAACTCGGATGCGTCTGGACATGACAGCAAGTCCGGTCCAGATACGAGCAAGCCCTTCTCGACTGCGTCGAGGTAACCCACGGCCTCGGCCTGGAAAATAGGGAAAGACGAGACGAGGAGTCGGCCTATGCCTTCTGCAATGAGTTCTGGTTTTCGAAAAACAGTCGACTTGATGTCATGGAGAACGTGGTGCAAGATGTCTTGCGCAACTGCAGCCACATTGACCAGAACGGCCGGGAAGATCGTGTGTGCTTTTTTCTCTCGAGATATTAATGACGAGATCTGGTCAAAAACCGAGGCCAGTGCCAGCAGAAGGCCATGCCTCTCCTCCACCTGACGATTTTGCAAAGCCTTCATAGACCCCAAGACTCGACTCATGGAAGAAAGCACCGGCACATCAAACGCCATCGACGACTCCAAGTTTGCCATCTCAGCCATCACAGTCCCGTATGCAATCCCGGCAACTCGGCGAGCGGCAGCATCTGCATCGCCAGTGCCCCGCCAGCCTAGTAAAGCGTTGAGAATGGCCTCGCCATACTGAGCATGTAGCTTGGTAGCACTGACGGCCACATCGTGGATAGCTCGGGACCGCAGAGCCACACTATGGTAATCAACGGCCTGAACAAGCGAAATGCCCTGTGCCACCGTGTCAGGGTGTCTGCCGATGAGCTCTTGCAGAGCAGCCGAGGACCCACGACGAATGTTGCCAGCTGGATCGAGAGACGCCGTGACGACCAGGTCCGTAGCAAGAATCTGCAACACGGACACCTGTGTACCGCGTCGTTCGCCGTGCACTACCTCGGGAGGGATTGAAGAAAGCTCCTGAGTGGAGTATCGTCTGGCCACGGCCCAGATGCCGAAACAGGCTGCGTCCCGCACGTTGGTTCCAACAGAGCCACCAGTGGGGCTACGTCGCTCGAACGAGAGGCCCAGAAGTAAGGCCCGCACGATTTTGCCTAGTTTGTCTGCTGGCGGTGAACGCCGGTACAGGAGATGAGAGAGGGTCAGCATCAAGCCGTGCCATTCGAGAGGATCGACCGAGGTCCAATCTCGCGTTGGCGGGAGGGAATAATTCGATGAGTTATCGACAACGAGGACGTTCTTGTTCAGTGACTCCAGGACAGCCTCCACGACTTGGGATGCCATGTATTCGGGTAGGCTACGAGTGACAATGCTTAGAGCCTTGCTTGCGGCCAGCCTGACTGGGGTGTCGTGATCGGCGAGACTCTCCAGGAAGTGGCCAATAGTTGTCTCGACCAATTCGATCCCTGCCATATCTTGATTCTTCCTCTTTACTTTCGACACAGCTATCGACCGCATGAGTTTGATGATGGTCTTCTTGGCAAGGGCAGACGACTTGACCATCCGGGACATGTCATGATCGTTGGTAGGGATGGCGTCCACGGTGTTGAATATCGTCGAGGAGTATTTGGTTAGATCCGAGGTCTCGGACGAAGATGTCAGGATGGCAGCCAGCAAGGAAAGTATTCCGATATACTTGTAAGGCGACTGCGCAGGCTCGTCGGGTCTGGGCCGCAACCAGAAGAGGGCCCATTGCACCAGAGCGTTCAGCACGCCGAGTTTCTGCATGTCGCTGCGCATCGCCATTCGCACGAGAAGAGCTTTCGCTGCATCTCGCTCTTTGCCTGGGGACGCCAAGTGTTTCACAGCCAGAGGCATGATCCTCACGGTGATGCCGGGAACATGGGAAGGCCAAAAGAAGCCCGGGATCCCAGCCAGGTCGACATGGTCCATGGAAACGGACGAGATGGAGGCCAGATCGAAAGGCGCAAACATGAGGTGGGACAGCCAGAGAAGCACAATATAGCGCTCCTCCCAAGTCCATTGGGCGGCGGCGCCGCCAGCTGCAGATGGCTGTTGCCTCTCTGCGTCCTCCAGGGCGGAGAGCAGAAGCTCGAGGTACTTGGTCTCGGCGTTGAGGAAGCGCACGATGACCTTCTCGCCGCGGATCTTGCAGAATGTGTAGAGCAGTTTGCAGATGGCGGCAGGCAAGGGCATGAGCAGAGACGACGTGGCAGAGGCGTGCGCCTCCTTGGCACGCCTCCGCCTTGTCTGCAGATACTCCAAGAAGGCCTCGGCAAGCATGGGGAGCCATTTTGGCAGGTGCGGGTCGAGAAGCTGTGGAAGCTCCTGGAAGGGGTCGAGCAGCTAAGATTCTTGATCAGTCAGAGTAGTGAGTAGTGTTGCTGGTGCAGCCTCACGCACGCTGGACGTCAGGTAAGCGACCTCCCGGACGCGGACGCGTGAGCGGACGCTGACGCGAGACCCTCCCAGGCCATCTGGTTTTCGAAGGAACTCCGCAAGGCGCCGGTCGAAGGTTTCGATGAGTTCGCCAGACACTTTTTGCAGCTTGATGTCCAATTCCTCGTCAGGGGCATCCATTTTGGCCGGCGCTTTCGACGGCCGCTTTCGCGTTGAATCTGTACTGTCGTCTGTCGGATCAATCGAATCAGCAGTCAGACCTTAGGCCTCAGGCCTCCTCATACCGCACATGGCCGCCATGTGCTGGTGCCAATGTACTGTACATAGTGTGGACGTGGACGTCAGAAGACAAGAAATTCGCTGACTCGTCCAATGGACACTGTCCTGGTCTGAGCACAGGCATCCGCCAGGGGGTCGCCAGCGGCCCCGGCCCGGGCGTCGGCTAAGCTTGGCAGCTGAACTCACTTCCATCACTACATTAGCCGCCGTGGACCAGATGCTGCGCTTCTCGAAACCCTCGGCCCGCGCCAGCTCAACCTTGCCGAATCGCGCTATCACGCGCTCCTTGCCGCCGTCGGGCACAAATACATCGCGCGGAGGCTGACACTGACGGAGCCGTCGATGCTTGACGCGATGCGTGATGCTCACGAGATGGCCACTGCAACCCGAGAAGGCAGCACGCGCATCATGCAATGCGATTGCCTGCTGCTGCAGGGCGCAGGGTGGTGGTGAATCCACTGGATCACTGCAGGCATGTCTGTATGGCAAATATCTCCGCATAGTACTATACTACTACAGTACGGCACGTGGTCCATGGAAGCCCCGCCCCCCATCCATCACCAAGTATCAAAAGATGTAAAAGTCTATTGATAAACTATAAGCCTTGTAGCCTCACGGGAAATATACCATGTATCATAACGCTGAAATACATACTGATTCCCAATTTCACATGGACTTCTAGCGTAGGTACATATATGATATACCGTTTGCGAATAGTCGTTGTCTAAGTCTGGCAGACCGCTAGCCGGTCTACATATTAGTTTGTATGGGCAACTGTTTAGCCCGTACCCCACATTGAATTCGGCACTCCACTGCAATTGACTTGCAGTCAATACAGTTAACTTGTAGTCTGTATAGTCAATTTACAATTTCTATAGTAAACTTGACTGTACTGTAATTAATTATTATTTCAACACTGTCTTTTTTTTTTTACGTGTGTATGCGTTCGTGTAGTCGATCACTAATCGACGGTAATAGGAAAATTTCCTCCTATGCCTATCGGCATTACTCTACTAATCCTAGTCTGTTTTACACCTAAATTATACTTGAATTGCAATTCTCTATCCTACAATTCCAGGCATCAACTGCCCTTATTCCCAAAATCAAGTTCTTCCTTACAAATTTATACGTTACCAATTTTATGCCTTTTACTAGTAGATTTAGGTACGCCTTTCACGTATTGCTTTGGCAGTCTTCCAATTTACCAAGATATATTTATTTCTTTTCGTTACGTGCCAACCGATTTGCGTATTCTTGAATGCAAATAGTTAACCTATTTGTTGGAATAGCGTTTGAATGCAGTATAGTTAAAGTTAACTGCATTGGCTACAAGTTAATTGCAGTAGAGTACCCCATTCAATGTGGGGTACAGGCCGAGAAATTGACCATACAAAGTAGTGTGTGAACCGGCTAGCGGTCTGCTGAATTCAGAAGTAACAACCATTCATCATTTGACCTTTACAATACTACTTGTTACTTTGACCACAATTCGAATCGACAAATGTTACAACGTCTAAAAACCTATCAACATCGATTAGTGTTTATTTGGTCAAGTACAAAGAACCTAAGTAAAGAAAAAGGCTACTTTGCAGTTACGCTTTATGTAATTGTAAAGTAAAAGAAAGATTTTTGCAAAAGGCTCTGACAAACTACATTAGTTGTCACAGCAATAAGTAGGGAAGATTTTTTTATTGCGTTAGTTTTTACGGTAATCTAAAATTGACAACGGTATTATTACTAATACTAACAAGATATTTTGGTGAAACCTTTTCAAAAAGCGTTAAAATTGATCGCTGTAAGTTTGTAGGATCTTGAAGTTAAAAAGCGATTACCAACTTATTACAACACCTGAAGCTGGCAAACAACCAAGTCGTTGCTACAATTACAAATTGCAACCCGCTAAATCTAAGACCCTTTCAATAGTAAACAACAACTTAGGCAACTATTTAAAAAATTGCGCTTTCTAATATACTTTATATATGAATTTTTCCTTTTGAAAAAAAACGTCAATTAAGTATACAGTAAAACACGTTGAGATTGTTACGTCAAGCAACAAATAATAAAATCGCCAAGTTTTTTTTTTTTTTTTTTTTTTTTTTTGTTTTGTAAATTACCAAAAATCGTTAAATTTGAAAAAATACGCTAATCCTGCGCAAAGAAAAACGAAATTAGAATAAATTACTATATTGTATTACATTCAAATTATAAAGTCTCTCTACTTTTAGCTAAATCAATGTTTATGTTGGAATAACAGTTAAATGCAGTACAACCAAGTCAACTTTACTTGCAGTAAAGTTGATTATATGTACTGAAAATTGACTGTAGTTTGTGGGACTGCACTGCAAGTGCAGTGCAGTAGGTGCCTACTTCAAAGTGGGTTACAGCCCATAGCGTTTGGCCATACAAATTAGTGTGCAGACCGGCTAGCGGTCTGCCAAACTTAGAACCAACACATCTCAATCAACAATATCAACGAAGCACCAGTTACTTCGAACACAATGATTAGAATCGACTACGTTACAACGATAAAGTCCTACCAACAGTTTATTTGTTGGATTAAAAATAAATAAGAGAGATGAGGGATTTTGAACCCTTTTTTGCCAGGTATTACGATAAAACCCTTTAGTATATAGATATTAATGAAACCTTTACCGAAGAACACTAGTGTTGGAATAGTACTACATTCAGTGTAGTAGGTCAACTTTACTTACAGACAATTTGATTATACTGAACTGCAAGTTGAGTGTATTGTTTGTGTGAACTTACTGCATTGGATGTAAGTCGAGTGCAGTACACTGCACTTCACACTAGGGCATGGGCCAAGCAATTGTCTATACAAATTACTGTGCAGACCGGCTAGCGGTTTGTCAAACCTAAAACAATTCATCCACTATCTGACCACATAATATTACTGTTACTTCAACTAATCGAATCAACAACATTATAACGTTTAAAGCCCTACTAATATTAACCAGTGCTTATTGGTTTATGTACAGATTAGCTATATAAAAGAAAAGGTTGTTTTCTGGTTACATTTTACGTTAAACGATTGTTAGAGTAAAGGAAAGCTTTTTGCAAAGGGCTTCTACTGTTGCGCCGGTTTTTATGGCAGCTTAGAAGCAGCGACGGTATCGCTATCAAAAACACCAAGAAATCTTTACAGTTCTTTTTTAAAGACGTTGAGATTGACTATTAGAAGTATTAAAGTACAGCAAATTGGTGAACGGCTAAGTTAGTACTACTACGAGTACTATTACTGTAAAAACAACTAAGTTCTACAGCCAAATAACAAATAACCCTCGATTTCTACTTGTAACAATCAAACGACTTTCGACCTTACCCTATATATTAAACTTTTGCCCCTATTTTATTTTATTTTTCATTTTCTCCATGCTAACTCAATCGTCAAGATAGCTACCCTAAACTAAAATACTTAGAATCGCCAAGTCGCGCGACCCAATGCTAAGTTGTTAAATTCTCACGCGACTTTATGCTCAAACATCAAGTTTGTACACCTAAAAATCACCAAGTATCTCACCTTATATGCTCTACATAATCCAGAACGTTAAGATAGATACCGTAAGTATTGACTTTTAGGTTATTACCGACCATACCTAAAAAAAAGAAATTAAAAACCTTAGAATAATTTTTGTCAACTACTACGACGAATAACTCTAGGTTATGAATATTAATGAGACTTTAACTAAAGCTTACCTTACCATTCACGTTGGCTAATATATCTTTGATGCGAACCTCGGCGAAGATTACGGTCGTAGCGCCCGCGTTTTTTAAGACTTTCATAAGTCCTTGAATCATTAGACGTCTAATATGTGAAAAATGATCCAGCGTACTATTAAATTCAAATTAAAGAAATAAGTAACTCGCTGTAACATTTACATTTCAGAGAAAAAAAAATTGAGTTTAACCAAACCTTTTTTTAACTTAGCTTAACAAGAAAACCCCCTTTAAGACTCTAATCTCTAAGACCTTCGAGTAAAAGATAAAGGCGTTAAAAAACTTTAAAACCCTTACATATGATCTATAGGATCTCCCCCTTATCCCTAGATAAGTTAAATCTTTTTACGCGCTAACGATAAAAAAACCCGTTAATTTACTCGGTAGCCCAATACTTTCACTCGGCAACATAGAGTACACTTTTAGCGGCGGCAGGGTACGTAAGGCAGCAGCCGCCTACTCGGTTAGAGGAATTAACGTTGGTGGTATATACCAGTCAATTAAACAAGATCATTAAGTCCCTTAAAATCTTCAAGTCCCTTTTGCCCCCTATCACTATAATTAAAGTCGCTAAGTTCCCCAAAAACCTTCCTACAGAAGGTTTGCATATACACGAAAGCCCACTACGGTTCGTACTATAGGATTTTATCCCTCGTTTTAGGCGACTAGCAATTACCCTTAATACCGTGCCTTGGAAGATCCAAGGCTTAAGCTATCAACAAATATTAATAAAGATTAGGATAACTACTACGAAATACCCCAAAAACCTGTTAAAATAGTTAACATTGATTACAAACTCCTTACAGACTTAGTAAAGATTTGGAACGATTTATAAAAGTATAACGGAAAGCATTATAACCTCTTCAACACTAAGATAATAATCTTTTTAAATATTTGTAAGTGGGTGGAGGTCTCCCTTTTTTGTTTTCACTTATTATTTCCCGGAATCCTTATATAGCATGTTAAGGATTATTACCTAATATTCCTAACCCTAATAACTACGTTTTGAAAACCCTATAACGGTATAAAAAGTCACTTCGAATACGAAGTCCACTTTACGCAATATTACATAAATTAGGCCACTACGAAGTAGGCAACGATAATAGCCAAAAGGAAAGAGGAGGAAATACCAATAAATATACTGAATGAAATAATTGACAAGTTAATATTGTGTCAAAAAGTAATAAGAAAAGTACACGTTAGCGAAGCCACACTTAGTAAGCAGGTACAAGCAGTAGTTACGAGCGTTGGTGAGTTCGAATACGCCTTATAACACTTAAATGCCACCTGTGAAGACTTTTTTAACTAGCTACGCTCCTTGTTTGTAACTGTAATTTTATGTATGCCGAACTGATTTAGTATATATCCCCAAATTAGCAACTTCTTTAACATAAAAAAAAAAGACCATACGATGGTTAATTACGTTGACTAAAAGTACGGCTATAGACGCTACTAACGTCTAATAGCCTTAGGCTAGAGATAGCAGCAGTTACTATAACATTAGTAGGGCTAAGATTAAGGCGGTTCTATCAATCGTAAAAACTATCGTCGTGATAGTAGTAAAAGATGTTTAATTTGTACTAAGTTTGGTTGTTAGTTAATTAATTACTCTCGCATTAAGCGTAATAATAGAAAGGTATTATATTACATTTAATACCTTACTACTTTTGAATAGTACTACTTAAATTAAATCGTAGACTTTAAAAGTAATAAGCTAATTGACAGCGATAATACCCTTAAGCAAATTAAGTGTTATAAAGATACTGCTTTTAACGCGGCCCAGTAACTAGTTGACCACGCCTTTTTATACTATTTAGGTGATAAAAAACCGTACTTATACCCTAATCAAGATTTTAACCCCTTATATTTTTTAACTTTTGCGACTGTTACATGAAACATACGTTTTAAGGTATTATGTTAGATATATGTGTAGTTAAGTATTAAATAAGAGGCTATTCGTATTACGTGGCACTGCGAAAGAAATGTATTACAACTACGGAAATTAATTGATAAAATACTGGTAAAGTTAATGTTAGCTTCGCATTAAGCGAATAATTATCGTTACTAAGGATAACGGTAATTTAAACTGTTATGGGAGCATTTACGTTTTATATCCTTAAATTTCCTACCCTTTTTTTCTTTTGCTGGGAAATTATAAAGACCTTCGATATTAACGTCGATTTTAACGTAAACGAGCTGGTTAAGAATGGCTAGAGGTTTCTCCTCATCTTTAAGTGGAGGTATCTATAGTTTTATCTTTAAAGTTTAAAAGTAATGGTATTAAACCTGATGGAGCCGGAGATACGTTAACTATACCAACATTTTAATTACTCTAACGTTAATAAGCTATATAAAGTCCGAAAGTTCACAAGGTATAAAAATGTGGAATACTTTGACCTAAAAGCTATTAAAAAGCTTTATTACTATTATTAAAGGTATACCTAAGCCTTCCGGAAATTTAAGTTTACACTAAAAGACGATAGGGACTTTAATTACGAGGTTTTAATTATCTTGTTTTACTTGGATAACAAGCCTATTTTTCACGTTGTTAACTTCGTAACCTCTTCTTACAAAGTTAAGTATTTAAAATACCTATCGGTAAAGAATACGTGAAAAAGTTAAAAATACTGTAAATTAATAAGTACTTGGATTTACCTAACATCGTTATCCACGATACCAGCACTAATTTCATAACGTCGAAGTTGGAAAAAAATGCTAAGATAATGGGTATCTAATATAAACACGTATCCATAAAAGCCTACTAAAGTATTGGAAAAGTTAAAAGGGTATATGCCCTACTTCACCGAATATATAATATCCTTACACTAAAAATTAAAAGCTTTACGGATCCAGAGATACGCCTTTAGATAGCGGTAAAGGGTTTAAATTATACTGTAGGCCCTAACGGCCTAATGCCAACATTACTGATCTTTGAAACGTACCTACATCTGACGAGTAAATCTCCGCTTTTAACAAGTACCCAAAATCATTCCATAACCTACAGTAAAGCCTTAAAGGAACTGCAAAGGAAATTGGCACGCTACCAGGTTAATAATACCTTTAATACCAGAAACAGTCTTACAATAATCGACGTACTTGCTTTTCCGTTACAAAGTAAAGTCCTTGTATAGTAGGAGCTAGGCAAATAAAAGGGCCCGTATAAAATCCTAAGTATCGCAAGCTCTAAAGTGATTATTAAAATTGCTAACGGCCTTGTATCTTTTCGAAGTACTTAAGTTAAGCCCCATATTAGGTTTATTAACGACGAAAACCCTTAAGTTAAGCGACCGAGAAAATACGAACCTCTTCCATCCGTTATCGATAAGTCGATGAAACGTTACCAGCACGGACGATCCCTAAAGAAAAAGAACGTTAAAAAGAAGGAATATACACCGGTCCGCATTTATAATACTACTTAAGTAAGTACGAAAAAAAAGATAACAAAGATTTAGTACTAAGGCTCCGAACGTAAGGTATTATTAAAACCTCTGGCAGACTTTTGAAGGAAAGTAATAAAGTCGAGATAAATAGCTTATTAATTCGAAGGGTTGTACAGTTTATGCCGAAAGCTAATTTCAAATTTCAAGACCCAAATATTACGATTTTTAAGTCGAAGATTACTTATGAGGTTAAGGGTAAAACCACGGGAAGACTGTATAAAAAGTAATGTTTAATTGATTAAGTATACAACAATAAAGGCAAAGGCTGGATTTTCACGTAGTCACTAACAATTTAAAAGATAAGCTAACGCTTGGTAGTCGCTTTAGCAATAATTTTATTAACTGGAATTAAAGGAAAGTTTGCGCTTAATAACCGTAATATAACGTAAACTTATACGCAATTAGTAACGAATTTACAACGGATTGTACTGTTGGAATTGGCATAAGAACTATGTGCCATCTACATTTTAAGGACGGTAATGCGATATATTAAGCTACCATACAGACTAGTTAATGCAGGCGTTTACTGGTTTTTAACCTAATAATCGAAGTTTAAATTACGGCTATTTCTAAAATCTTTAATATACGACCCGTAATTACTAGTAATGTAGGAAAAGAAGTTCGGTATAGTTAGTATATAAATTAACAATATCTTTTTCGTTGGAATAGAGAGCTTTATAGTATTAAAATAGTAAGTGATTAAGGACTTTAAGTTTTGAAATAGTAAGCCGGTAACGATACTGCCAAAGGGTAATTAACTTAATTTTATTGGATCGTTAATCCGTATATTGAGTAATAATACTAGCCTTGATTTTCGTTAAAAAGATCACGGCATCTACTTAGCTACAATCGACAAGACTAACGTGGCTAAGGCCCAACGGTACCTTAAATAACGTCCCTATGACAGTTATATTATTATCACATGCCAACCAAAGGCATCATACGACCTACCTATCACGGTATAAGCATAAAAACCCAATGATAAAGACTTCAACAGGCTAAATAAAAGACTCGACCAATAAATAAAGAACTAAAAACGAGATATTAATATAGTCTTAATCGCTCTGTTGAAAGCCAAATTAGTAATTTTTACAGATAGATCTTTTGTAAACAACACCAACTTGTCTTTATAGATTGGCTTCCTAATAGCCTTCTTTAACGAATATAGACAGAAAACCCAATTTAGCATTATCGGCAGCCTAATCCACAAAAATTTTATTAAATATAAGAGAATTATACAAAACGTACTAGCTTCGGAGGCTTACGGCATAATAGCAGGCTTCGATGTAGGCATAAAACTGTAGGAAACCCTTAACCTTATTACTAGGAAACTAAGGATACTTTTTATCCCGGTAGTAATTTGTATGAACTCGAGAAGTCTTTTTAAATACCTTTCGAAGTTTGGAACTTCCAGCAAAAAACGCCTGATAATCAACGTAATAGCACTTTGTGAAGCTTAGAAAAGGAGGAAGATGAAAGAATTACAATGAATTAACGGTAAAAATAATCCTTCTAATTCTATAACAAAGGTATCGCTAAATAAGTCCCTGAAAAGGTTTGTAAATAGCAACAGATTAATTATACATATCGAGGGCTATATAAATAGGCCACCCGGAAAGCTCAAATCACGTAATGACGGTTAGGAATATTCTAGCAAACTGGAAAACTTCCATGGAAGTAAAGGAATTGATAATAGCGATCTATTTAATTGAGACGGCTAAAGTAAAGGCCTATAAAGACCTGTAGCAGAAGAACTTTTTATGGGAATTGATAAACTCGAACCTCGAAGCCGTAAATCAATCGACGGCAAATGAGGTTAATTTTCATACTATCAGGTGCAATTCATTATAGAGATTAATTGGAATCGACAGGGGGTTGGCAAATTAACGAGTTCGCTATTTAACGCTTACCAGAAAGGATTGGTTAGCTATATCGGTGTACGCACACAAAAATAAAAATCCGCTAATATTAGAATGTTATTACATATAATGCAATAGATTAAATTCACTTACAGTAAAGTTAACTATACTAAACTACAAGTTAAGTGCATTGTTTGTGTGGACTTATTACATTAGGTATAAGTCGAGTACAGTACGCTGCACTTCATATTAGGGCATGTGCCAAGCGATTGGCCATACAAATTACTGTGCAAACCGGCTAGCGATCTGCCAAGCCTAAAACAATTCATCCACCATTTGACCACGTAATATTACTGTTACTTCGACCAATCGAATCGACAACGTTGCAACGTCTAAAACCCTACCAACAACTAGACTAAATTGGTTGGCTAATATATTTTCGATTCAAATGACGGCAAAAAGTTCAGTTATAACGCTCAAAACTTTTAAGATTGTCCTGATTTTTTTCAAAGATTAGTGATGATAGGCCTTCAGACGTTGCAACTTTGTCAATTAGAAGTGTGGTTGAATTAAAAGAAGTATTGCAAAGGTCAGGTGGTGGATTGTTGTTTCTTCCAAGTTTAGCAGACTGCTACCCAGTCTTTATACTACTTTATATGGGTAATTACTTGGCGCGTGCCCCGCTTTGAATTGTGTACTCTATCAAAATTAATTTTCATTTAATACAATCAACTTGAATTGTATTATACTTAAACGTTAGTCCAATATTGGCGACTTTTTCTTTTGTTGTGTCAGTATATTGTATAAGACAATTATCCAGCTACGCAAGTGCTTCACTATGTTTTACCCATTGCTATTTATATGGAAATTTAACTTCCCACCACTTGCATTCCTAAAAACAAGTGCTTTGTTACTTTTGTATTATAATACCTTAATATATACATATAAATTAGCCATACTAGTTAATTCAATCTATATTTTTGACAATGATATTAAAATAACTTTCTTTAAATTTACCAGGGTACCCCTGCCTCTCATCTTATCTATTATTACGTAATATCCTATTGAGTAGCCTTTTGAAGTACCCTTGAATCCGTATAGTGAAAGTATTGTTATTTATAAAACTATCCATGGTTTTATTTAATATAGTCGTTGTTAGAATATCGGCTGGATTATTTGTACCATATATTTATAGAAACTTGTTAATCCCCATACTTTTATAAACTTAGCAGAGACCTATGAAATGAATCATTAGGAATTTTTAGTTAGTTATTCCCAACTTAGAAAGATAGTCGAATAAGATTCGTAAATCAAAATAAATAACAACTGAAAGAAGTGAAATCATTCTCCGTTTCATAGCAATATTAAGTGTTTTTACAAAAATATACCCATATCAAAGCTTTTTGTTACACTATAAACTTTATAGATAAGTACGTTCCAAATAATTATTATAGATTAAATAAAGGTTCCATTTATTGGGTCATTAGTGATAGCGAATTTATCATTTTGTAGTTTATCCTATTTAACGATCATAATGAGAAACCGAATTTTTAACAATGAAATAGGGTAATTTACAAAAAAGTCGTCCGTAAAAATTATCAATTCAGTCTTTTAAATGTGAATAAAAATTATATTTATCTTTCGATCCAAATTATTTATTTTCTACTATCATCTCCTATTTAAACGGTTATAATCCTTATTATGTTAACATTACATTAATACCGTAACTAATAAGTCGTATTATATATTTTTTTGCCACCAAATCTTGATATAGTTATTATAAATCAGTTACTTAAACTATCATTGAACCTTTGTATCATTAATTTTATCAATTTTGATCAAGCTAATACCTTATACCTTTTGAGAAAAAAATTATTTTGAATTGGTATTGTTGAAATCATGCATACGGATTAACAATCCATTGAAATCTAGGTATTTACTCTTAATCAAATTTTTATTTAACTTGTGATTCTATAACTTCGAGTTTTCAATCATATAATTTGCTTGATTTCCACAAAACTAGTAATTTCAACGGAAATTATATTGTGAAAATACATACCTATAATATAGAAATTATTATCCACTTATAAAATCCAAACGCATAAATTGTAGGTTAAAGATTCCGTACCAAAATTTCAATTGAAAATACGATAAGTAGATTAAAAACTCATAAATACATATTTTAACCAGTCTTTCTAATGGTTTAACTCATCTTTTAGTTACTTACAATAGTGATTCTTTTTGAATTTACTATTACCGGGAAATACCCACTATGTAACAAGTATAGTGTAACCCTTTCTATTAATGAAATAGGCGCAAACTCCAGTGGAAATACTTGTAACCTGAGTGTCCTCACCTTACAACAATCATACAATTCAAAATTCCCCACTAATAAGTTGTACCCTTTAACCCGTTGAACAACGTTTTAAACCCTTTATTAAAATATTCAAATAAAGTAAACGAAAAACGTGTTTTTTAAATCTATAGCTAATTTCCAAATAATATATTATACGAAATTATTAAATATAAATAAAGCCTTATATCAACCATATGGAACCATACTTTATTTTCTAAACCCAACTACGTTACAAATATAAATTGAATTAAAAATAATTATCCATTTGCCAAGTGAAATATGTGACAAATAATAAATATTTAGAAAAGGTTTGTAACTCATTATATTTATAATATAATAAAACATGTTAATCTTTGACTACAAGATATAATTATTAAGTAAAAACCTTCAATGGGAAACTAGACCCTAAATTATCCTTTTAAACAAGGTTTTAAAAAACTTTATTGTTTCCAAACACGTATTATAAGCGTAATATTATATCTTTTGCTGGACCGGTGTATTTACCTACTACAATCCTTTTTAGAGACTATTTTCGTCGAAAATTTCATAATGGTTTTAAAATCTTAGAAAGACTTATAAGATATACATCCCCTAGTCGAAAGCTTGCAGCAATAGGGAAGATATATTTCGTAACTCATATGGCGACCCACCTCATTTCATTACAGGTCGCGAACCTATAAAATAAAATAAAAGAAGGTATATTACTCACCAGTTTTTGTATCGGAGAAAGGTATTCTGCGGATAATTAAGACTGCCGAAAGTAATGTTGCGGGTCCTACTAAACGGGTGAGGCGCCAGTATATGGTGTAAATAACCATGAAAAGATTATGCTTAATATTGTTAAAAGTTCCATTAAGCGATCAAAACAATGGTACGTGGTGTAAAAAGCCGTAAAATAGCTGTAAACATAAAAAACCATCATTTTTTACACCGTTGTAAAAAATTAAAAGACTATATTGATATAAGTAACAAGGGACGCAATCTTTACTTACGAAATCCGTTTCTTAAATATATAGCTACGTGGATGGTGTACCGGGGCGACGACGATCTTTATAACCCAAATAAGGCCAAAAGAAAACATTCAGGAATTAAAGAATCTGATTAAAGATGCTATGGTAAAATAAGATGCATATTAAATAATAATGTTAAAATCGACTAAACTTGGTTTTTTTTCCTCGAAGGTGAACACTGTTAGGGTTCAAAATTTAGTCCCCGTAACTTCTTTTACAAGGTGAATCGTATACTGATACCAAAAAAGTTGATGTAAGGTCGAAGATGTATAATAAGTATTTGATACGAAATTCTTAAGGTAACTCCAATTAAACGATCATTTTTAAATTAGTTTCCAATTACATATACGCTTGAATAATACTAATAATATGTAAGGTAGACTTCTCATTAATAACTATTACTAAACTTGTAGTTAATATATTCAATATACGTAAATTAATCCTTCAAATTGTTAGAAACTACGTAAAAATCCAATATTTATCTTTATTAATGTATCTTTAAACTATGAAACGTAATTTCTCGTATCGTTTACCTATTACTCATCCCTCAACTTATTAAATCATCCTAGACTTAAAAATCGTGATATTAGGGTCGTTAAGGTTAAAGTTTTGTTTAGGTATAAATTATATAACTCCTAATATAAACAATTTATTAATCTCAATACTATCGTTTTATTGAAGAGGTCTACCCCAAGTGTTAATGATTCCTTACATGCGGATCTTATTTACCAAGTCCTAGTTATCCTTCTTTTCTCTACTAACCTAAGCAATTATATATATAGGCTACGGTTTATATTCTTTAGCTTTATTTTTCTTATTTCCCTACTTCTATAATCCGATACGTTGACATTACTCTATTAACTTGTTAATTACAGGTAAAGGTGAATGATGTTAACTGATTCGTTCAACTTAAGGATTTTTCTTGATAACAATCCTAATATAACGTTTAACTTGGGTTTTGCGATATATCGCAATACCTTTAGCAATTTCAATCATTAATTTTAGGTTTATAATACTTAAAATCTTCAATCCGATATTTTATTTTGCCAACCTACGCTATAGAACAATATGCTTAATAATATTGAAGTTTATACCTTATTCATCGATAAATTATTCGTAATATTAAGGGTATTATTAATTTTGCACCTTACGTATTTTTTTCTAAGTTTCTCTCAGTGTTCTTAGTACTTTATAAATATTTTGAAGCGTTTCCTACTAATGGTGATTCATTTATCAGACGAGAATATACTTTGACAACCAAAATATTTGATATCAGTATTGGAATAATAGTTAAATACAGAACAATTGAGTCAACTATACTTACAATTAGTCGATTTTAATAACTGCAAATTAACTGCAGTTTGTGGAATTAACTTCAAGTTTAGTGCAGTAGGTACCCACTTCGAAGTAGTGCATGGGCCAAAGCATTTAGCTATACAAATTAGTGTGCAAACCGCCTAGCGGTCTGCCAAACTTAAAACTTACAACTCATCAACCAATTTCAATGCAATACCAGTTACTTTAACTACGGTAATTCGAATAGACTACGTTACAATAATAAAGGTCTACCAACAATTAAATCGTTGTATCTTACGGTATTATTTAAGCTCTTTACTGTTATATAAAAGCGTGCCTATCAATTTGTTGAGATTTCAATGTTCAAAGAGACAATATTATACGGACTTCTAGATAACTCGTATATATTTTCAATCTTTCAGATATATTTATATGATTGAATAAGTATTTGTATTTATTGAATCCCAATGTTATTAATATTAAATTTTCATTTTGCAGTTATAAAGTTAATACTCATGTTGTAAACAACGACGATAATTTATCTTAATTAATCATTTATCCACAACATTTTGAATAACTTTCAAGTATTTTTCACCGATAGCGACTTACAAAACTTAGCGTTATGAGACATGTTAGCAGAGTTCACGACGTTAAAAATAGATTTATTATGAAAGTAGAAGATGTTAGCCAAAACCTTACATATAAAATCCTTGTTTTTTTCAAAATAAACTTAAGCTTTTCAACTATTAAATAATGGGTTTGGGAATAGTGGTAAAACTTTTCGATAATCTCCAATATGCTCCTGTAAACCGGGGGAGGATGAATCGAACTAGGAGGAAGGGGGCCCCAGCATACGCTTAAGCCCCTTGGGCGTTGAGGGGGCTGCCGTGGTAGCGTAACTACGGTGGCGCGCTATGCGCATTGCGGTATTCCACGCACGAACAACGTTTCTCTTTCTTAATGAAGTCACTATTTACCTCAGTATAGGAACCCTTATAAACGATAATTCGTAATATGCAAAGGTCGTTTACTGTTATTTATTAGCCCTTTATGCGGTGTGTAAAGAAAGGTTATTAAAGAGGTTCTTTTTAATATGAGTTTTCTTTCATTTTATTTTAGGCACATGATATAAGAGTTATGGAAAGTATAAGAGTTCCTTAACTGTAACATATGGGGTCCAATAACACATGTAACCACAACGTTTTCCATCTCCGCCTTTGTTTTCTTTTTACAGGTTATTTTTTGACATATTTGATTTATGAGTTCCTTTTTTCCTCGGATCATATAGTTTCATCCCCGGTGCAAGTAGGCACCAGGTGGAGACTAACTAGGCCACGCCTCTCAGCCCTACCAGGGCTACAATTTACACGTCTACAAGTCTCTAAATTATAAGGCACCCTAAGGTCTTGCTTAGAATAATAGCTCAGAGGCCCTGAAGCCTTCACAATACCCACAAGGTCTTGGGTTACGATCCTTCCCGCCGGTAATTACAGGATTATTTCATAGCAGCAAGTGTTACAGTTCGTATGAAACACTACCCGGTGATAGTAAAATACCAAAAAAAAAAAAAAAAACATGAAGTATTCCACACTATTATACCCTATGGATTTAAAGACTTCGTATAACCTATTTATGACTAAATAATTGAAACTCCGGTAAATTTGACGAATTCTGAATTTATAACATATTTTACCATTGCTTCTTATCATTAAATCCAAATTTCTAAGTATTCACATTCAAAAAAAGGGAAACTTCTTACTATATTTAACCAACTTTTTATCTTGTAACGAAAAACCAAATCAGATAAATATTATAAAATATAAAAGGTAATTATTTCAATAACTATTTATCCAATAGTTAATTTAAGTAACGATAATTCCTTACCTAGTCCAAAGCCAACTTTGGTTTTACTAACATCTTAAACTGAATTTCCATTATAGTAATAATTTCTCTTCGTAATATGATATACTACGAATACTCTACTATTAATTACCTTACTACCCCTTCACGTAAAATAATTTCTTAAAACATATGCTCCGTGTCACTTTTATAAAGATTTAACGTAGGTAATCGGCTAAAGTTTAATCAATATAATAAAAGTAGGGATTTTCACCTATTAAACGGTATAGAGAAATGTGATTATCTAATTAATTAATCAATTTGGAAACAATGATATTATACTATACTATTTACTTTAATGTGTTATTCCTATTGCGTAACCAGTATTCGCTATCGTAATTTACGACGAGTTCTAAGTATTAATTTTTGAAAATCATAGTATACTAGATATAATATATCACCTGTTATTTATAAAGTTTAACAATGAAGTAACGAATTAACCAATAGCTGGAATTACCCTAAATCCAATACTTTTTATTACTATTACAAGGATCATTTTTATGCCTGTTATATATGCTGAGATCTTTACTCCCTAGTTATTAATAGTATATATCTTAATTTAACGACTTTTAACTAGGTTATAAGTATACAAAACTACTGTATTTACGGTTAATATAGTATTCGTTGAAAGTTTTCATTGTCTTAATAACGTAAACTATTGATTCAAAGGGATTATTTAATTAAAATCGGCGTAATTATCATTAAAGTCGCAAACGAAAACCGAAACTAACTAAAACAGCGTTCATAAGTAGCATCGCCGCGTTGTAAAGAGTAACTAACTCACTAATACCTATAACAACTATTTGGACCTGCTTGTAAAATGAGGCCTTTCCAATGCATACTTTCCCTACAACTTACTAATAAAGTATCACCTTGTTAAATATTTGGTTGAAGAAATCTACGGGTATTTACTTTGATTTCTTGTAAATTACTGTTATTCAACGTATTATAACCCGATACGTATCGTTTTATGTAAAATGAACGCCGTACTTAAAATAAGCTTTAATTTTTTTATAAATTTCATGGAAAGTACATACCTCAATTAGGAAGTTTAGGTAATGGTCTTTGAAATACACTAAGGGAATTCCTAAAAACAATAAGTACAAACTTAGAGTTTAAACCTCTATTCACTAACAAATATCAAAAAGGTGCTATCTTTGTAAGAAATTCATTATCGGGTTTCCCGTTATATAAATGTATACTATTACAAATTTAATTGAAGTTAATTAAGAGTTTATAGTTAGTATGAATCATTTAAACCGGTGTAAAAAGTAAGTTACAATAATCGCTCAATGATCTATGATATTTCTTTAGTAAACTTACATTCGAGACCTTAAAAGTTTCTATAGCAGTGTTAATTACTAATAACTTAAGCTAACGCATAAAATCTTATAATAAAACCCGTAATAAGCTTATGCATATAAACGTACCTTCTTTATATCCTTTCTGATACATTTATGAGCAGCCCCCGCAATTTTTAGGGCTACCACTAGAAATACATAAGATTCACCAATATCGCTGATGAAAACTCTTCAATAGCTCCCTCTATAGCCAACGCCAAAAGGATCAAACCGATTACGCGCGCACTTAGAGCGTTTACAACGAAAGCTCAACCTTTACAGAATAATCAATGGATTTAGTAGAAGCGTTAGGCAACTGGACCGCTCCACGGCGAAAAAAGAACGTTACTGCTTACCGAACCTACCGATTTAATGCCGAGACTCTTGAAAAAGCCCTTGAAGCGCAAAGAAGCGATTTGGAAGTTTGCGAATCCGTTTATTGGATTGACAAATAAATTATTGCCGCCTTCATTATACGGTTTTATGAACCCAGCTTTACTAATTATCGCGTATTAAAGTTATATATCGTGACGTACTTGATTAACTATCTCATAAACGGTGGCCTAAAGATATATAAAAGTAGGCCTATATATAAGCCCACACCTCCCCCTTCTTCCTCCCTTACGAAAACCAATGAGGCACGAAAAATCCGTTGAAATATTTTTCGTACGCACTTTCCTATTATTATCTACATGACAGCTCTAGTATCACCAGCCTCCCTAATAACTAAAATCATGAAACCATTTACTCCATCGACTCTAAAAATTATATCAGTTACAATAATAGGATATAATAGGAAGCCTATCTTTTTAACATCATAGAAAACCCTTATATATATGAAAAGCCGTTAAGGCTTTATTTTCGATTACCCGAAATATCACTTCGTGTTAGACATTATACCTTAAATAGCGGCAGAGGAAAAATATTGACAGGTTTTGTATTAAGGTTTCTAAAAACTTTAAACGTGTTGGTAGGCTTTTATCATTGTAAAGTAGTCGATTTAAATCACTGTGGTCAAAGTAACTGGTGCTGCATTGAAGTTGATTGTGGTTGAGTTCTAAGTTCTAATTTTGGCAGACCGCTAGCCGGTTTGCACGCTAATTTTTATAGCTAAATGCTTTGGCCTATTCCTGACTTTGAAGTGAATATTTACTAGACTACACTTGTAATGAATTACCATAAACTGCAGCTAATTTGCAGGTAGTACAATCAACTAAACTGACAGTTTAGTTGATTTTAATTGACTATATTTAACTGCTGTTCCAATATTAGCGGCTTTTTATTTTGTGCCTGCACTTCAGAGTGGCTTACAATCAATTGGTGGCAACCTTTGAAGTCTCTTCTTAATTAACAAGCTAAACCCCTGTCAATTCCGATTTATCTATGTTAAAATTGATATCAATTACGGCCTTTTGTAGCGCTTTTATTTCACTTATCCGAGCCCTTCATTCCTCAATTCCTTTACACAGGTCTTTCGCTACAAACCTATACGAATCATACCCTCCACCATTTGGGGACCTTTTCTTAGTAATTCAACCTACTGATATTACTACCGCCGTCATTGCCATTATCGCCATTACCTTGACAGTCTTCAAGTTTTCCAGTTTATCCCTTCTTCGACGTAACGTGCTAGGTGGTTCACGTAGCTCTCGATTCGTATAGTTAGCGTATTGCTGTTTACAAACCTTTCCACGGCGTTATTAGGTGTAGCCTTAGTTATAGCGTTAGCGGGTTGATCTTCGCCGTTAATTTACCAGAACTTATTGATTTCCAGGGTTTAGTATACCTTCTTTAAAGCTATTACGTATATTATTTAAAGTTTTTCATTGATTGTACACAGCTTCAATAAGCATTTGTAAAGGATTCAGGGGTTTATTTACACTACTATAAGTATCGGAAGTTGTTCCCGTTATTTGGTAATGATTTTTAAAATACCGTTAGTTATTATACCGATATGAAAACTTAATATTATGCCATAAACTTCTAAAGCCAATATATTTCGTATTATACGTTTACACTTGATAAATATTCACTATTCAAGGATTTCTATAATTGTAAATTATCCTTTCGATATTTCCTCGTTAACAAGTATTATAAGAAATCAGATTTGCGATATAAATTCAATATTATTATCAAATGCCTCGCTGGTAAAGATTATTCACTTTGTCTTTTTTGAGTTTAACAAAACTATGTTGATTTTCATTTCTAAATAATTGAGTTGATATTAAATACTTTTTTTAACCTGTTAAAGTCCTCGTCTTATAGATCTTATATTTTTACCGTAATGAATAGGTCGTATAATGCCGTCGGTCAATATAACGAAGCGATATAGGCTGTATGAGCCATTTTCCAAAGGTATATGTGTAATATTTCCTCGTTGGCCTTGTCGATAATCATTAAACTCATAGCTTATTATTTGCGACGTAAGCTAATATAAGTGCCCTTTTTAGCCATAATATTATGAATACGCATTAACGATTCATTGAATTTAGGTTGTATATCTTTAGTCAATATTTATATTAGTTTATAATTTCAAGGACCTAACTTTTCGATAATATACTATTCCCTCTCTATAAACCTAGTGTTTTTGGGAGAAAGGATATCGTCCGTTCATATACCTACAGTGCTAAAGTCTTTGTTTTTCGTAATTAATAGGTATAGATTAAACGTTAAATTATTTATACCCAACTTGTTTCTAAAGTACGCCTGGTACATTAAACCCC
>JASMMZ010000006.1:767231-823841 GCA_038502455.1 Anisogramma anomala
AAAAAAAAACGCTTATATCGCCTAATTCGTAAAAAGGTTTAATATAAAGGATTACTGAATCAACGGTAAACTTATGCTTTAGTTTTTTCAGCAGTTTTAATTATATAATTCGTTGGAAATCGGTAGCAAATTGCGTATACGTTTACGTTATGTCTTGGCTATTAAATGCAAACTAACCTTTTACGCTAGTAGTTAAATTGGCAGCAATTATGACTTTTAAACGTTGGCTAATCTTTTGGATTATAGGCGATTAAGTGAGGATTTAGTTTTCTCTTTTATCACCATATCTTTAAACAAATAGTTGTAGTTCTTTGTACGGTCGGTCCGTATTTTTCTAACCACTCAAATTATCCTAAACTTAATGATAGTAACGTCTTTTTCTTGGTACTATCACTAGTCAGTGCTCACCAAAAAGCATCGCACTAGCTACTACGAAATATCCCTGTAGATACCCGCGGGAGAGGTCGTAACGTGTACTGATACAGCCGTAGAGGGCTGTTGACATCCTTCACCACCCCTTTAATCAAGACCTTAGGGTACCCCGCAGTTTAGAGACCTGTAGGCATGTAAACTGCATCCCTAGTTAATCTACATAGCGTACCTATTTCAATCCCTAACTAGCGTCTAATCGCAATGGTGATACAACTAGTTCTGGTCCCTTAAATAGTGGACTTTATGAAATTTTAAAAAGCTTAGAAAAGGCCCTTAAAAGAGTTAGTCGTTAAAAACGAGTGAAATACACCCGCACGCATTAAGAAAAGTTCCAAACCGATAAGTGGCCTCCCTATATATATGCGATGGTTTATAAGCCTTTATACTATATAAAAAACACTGATTTTTATTACAACTCCTAAACTTAAACCTTTGTTAAAATAACCGCAAAAGTAATTAATAATAATAAGCCTACCTTTTTACCTAACTCCTTCCCCTCTTTTATACCCCGACTCCTTTTTAACTAGGGTACTCTAACTAATTTTGTAGTTTAGTGGTACCTATCCATAAAGGCCGTGTTACTCGTGCCCGTATTCGCCACACCAAGGTTAAGAAGCCCTTACGTTCTAAGTATACGAAGTGTGCTTCTGGTACGACCCCCCTTTTTATCCTCTCGTCTTCCATTTTTTTCTCTTTTTACCGCCCTTTCGACTCGCCCCATTAGCACTCACCTTACTTTGAAAAGGGAGTAACCATATACAGGTTTCGTGTGATCCCTTTTAATAGGGATTAATAACGGAGTCTTCACTGGAGGAGGAAAGAACGTAAAATACACCTGTTATACGCGTATAACCCCTTTAATATCTATATTACAAGTAACCAAACCTAACGTATAACGGTGTTAATTAAGCATAAAATCAGATATATTTCCGTTGTTCTTAACGCCGTTGAGCCGTTAGCGGCTTACCGTGTCGCCGTCGCAACGAAGGCGTTTTGTAAACGTTTTACCGTTTTACGATGACCTCTACGCACCGGTATAAAGGCGGCGGAGGATAGCGCGGCGTAGGAAGTTGTAACGGCATTATTAAAGCGACGGGGTCTCGTTATTAAAGGGGCCTAAAGAGGTATCGGCGACGACGATGGATTTAACAGTGGGGGGGGAACGGATTTCATCCTTAACTGGCTCGTTACCCCTTCTCCCGTCGCCTCCCTTACCGACCTCCGTGCCCCCGCCCTCGCCGATATCATGAGTCCCTCCTTAAAATTTAAGACTTCTCCTCAGAAGGGACGGGTTCGTTGGGCGACCGCTCAAAAATATTTGGTAGCAGTCGTGGTAAAACTAGTAAAAGGATAAGCTTATTTGTATTAGTATTAATAGTAATAGTAATAGTAATAGTAATAATAGCGGTGGTATAAACCATCGGGTTTCATACGTAATTGCCGGCGTGCGTAAAATGTAGTTATTACTAGGGAGCGGTAAACGCGGCGTAATATGACCTTAATTTAACTTTATTTATTTTCCAAAAAATCATGAATACCATAGGTAAATTCTTGAAAAAACCTAAGGTTGGCGGGGATTCGTTTTATATAAGAATCGTATATACGCCCATTTGGAGGTATTTCAAAGGCTTTTAAATGAAACATAGTAACAAACTAGGTGAGTCGCGTTACGTTCGCCTTTGTAACGTTAGTATTTCCCCTTCGCCTCGAAAAGCTGAAATTTTCGAAAATATGGAGCGAAGTCCCCGTACTTGAACCTTATCGTAAGAAATCGGTGTAAAAAGGGCCGTAATAACGGTATTATAAATGAAGAAGTACCAGATCCACAAATTATATCAAATTTGAGTCTTAATTTAATAGTATATATGAATCTTTACCCTTTATAATACCAAGATGATTTAACCTGATTTTAGGCTTATTACGTTTTTTCTACAATCTTGAAGTTAAATCTTAATATAAATTTAACCCCGTTTATAAAAGGTAGGCCATTGTCTTTTTATGGGGTAAGAGATCTAGCTCCTAAGTTAACAAGTTTATTTGCGGCCTCGTTTCCGATGATTTTTATATACCCAGTGTGTTAGTAAGCCTTAGAAGTTGCAAAGTTGTCGATTCGATTGGTCGAAGTAACAGTAGTATTGCAATAGTTAAGTGGTGGATATATTGTTCTAGGTTTGGCAGACTGCTAACTGGTTTACTCTGTAATTTGTATTGCCAATTGTTTGGCCCGTGCCCTAAAGTGAAGTATAGTATACTGCACTCGACTTATACCCAATGCAGTAAGTCCGTATAAAGCAATACACTTGCAGTACGGTTAACTTTACTATAAGTAAAGTTGACCTACTATACTATATGTATTACTATTCCAATACTGGCGGCTTTTTAGTTTGTTTGCGTATGTTAGTGTAGCTGACCAATCTTTTCCGGTTACCACTAAATTGCCTTTTCGTTCACTGGTCAGACCCTTGTCAATTCCAGTTGACTTCTATACTAAATTGTACACAATTTCATGTAAATTAACCCTATTTAACCTTAATTGCCTCGTTTACCCAAGGTTCGAGTTTATTAACTCCTATAAAAAGTTCTTGCATTATAGGCTTTTAGAAACCCCCACTTTAACTGTATCACTTAAATAAATTACTATTAATCCCCTGGAAGTTTTCCAATCTGCCAGTATATCCTTGTCCGCCATTACGTGATCTGGGCTTTTTGGGTGACCTATTAACGTAGCCCTCGATGCGTATGGTTAGCTTATTGCTATCCACAAACCTTTTCAGGACCTTGTTTGGCGCCGCCTTCGTTATAGCATCTATGGGGTTGTTTTTGCCATCGATCTATCGGAACTTCTTAATTTCATTTTCTTCGTAGGCTTTACGGAGTGCCATTACTTCGATTATGAGGCGTTTTTCGCTGGTGGTTCCGAGCTTCAAGAGTTATTCGAAAAGGCTCCTTTAATCGGTATAAATTACCACTGGGATAGGAGAAATCTTTAGGTGCTTGATAATAAGGTTAAAGGTCGTAAAAGACTTCCGGTTGATATAAGATAGTACTATAGCTGCCTTAAGCACGTTATTTTAAGTACCGTTGATTTTTATCCTTATTAGTCTTGTTAATTTTAGCTATAATAACGCCTTAGCACTTTTAGAGAAAGTTAAGACTGGTATCAATATCAAGCATGGGGATTAACAATCTATTAAAGTCAAGTTAGTTACCCTCCATCAACGTTTTCATCGGCTTGTAATTCCAGAACTTGAAGTCTTTAATCGCTTGCTATTCTAGTGTTATAAAACCAGCCTTTCCGATGAAAAAGGTATCGTTAATTTGTATGTCTACCACATTAAAGTCCTTTTTTTATGTTATTAGTAAGCACTGATCGTATGTTAAAGACTTTATCGTTAGCCGTGATTTAAAGTGCTATTTGTATGTTAAGAATTAGCAAACGCTTGCTTTAGCCAATCTGTATAGTAGATTAATACAACGTATTACTATATTTGAAAGGTACACAGTACGTAGTTCTTTTAGTAGTTTTAGCAGTATAATCCACTATAGATCTGTTGCTAATTTCGTATAGGCCTACGTTACATTACAGATATTAAGCATAAACTTGCCTTTAGTTTTGTTTAGCAAATTTGTTGCTTAAGCGAATACCAAGCGTGAGTTAATTTTTTGAATCATTAGCAATTATGTAAAGATCCAGTCTTTGCCTTTATTACCATATACTTAGGCGATTAAACATGATTTTTCGAATGGATTCCCCATGGTCTTGCCTTTAACCTTATAGATAATCCTAGATTTAAAGATCGTGACATTTGGATTTTAGGGATTAAAATCTGTTTTCGATATAAATTACATAACCCCCCGAGTTAATAGGCCGTTATTCTCGACTTTTTCACTTTTTTTCAAGGTGTTACCGGAAGTCATGATAATCCCTTACGCTTAGAGTCTCAGTGCTAGGTATTCGTTATCCTTTTTTTTTCTTTTTACCTAAGTAATATTGTAGATACGGCCCGGTATATATTCCTCCTCTTTAATATTTTTTTTCTTCAGGGGTTGTCTGCACCGATAGCTTTTCATTGGCTTGTTAATAACGGTTGCAGGAGTTTCGTATTGGCTTAGTCGCTTGGCTTGAAGAGCTTAAGAATCTTTATATTTAATACCCCTGATACGAGGCTTAACTTAAGTGGTTCGAAAGGATATATGACTGTTAATAGTTTTCATAATTACTTTAGAGTTTAAGATACTTAATATTGTGTATGAGACTTTACATTTTCCTAGCTACCGTTATATAAGGAATTTACTTTACAACGGCAGAACAAATACATCGATTGCTAAAGGGCCGTTTTTGGTGTTAAGGGCGGTATTGATTTGGCGGCGTGACGATTTTCTTCGCAGTTTCCTTAAAGCTTTGATATAGGCCGCAATACGTTTCTAAGTACTTGCTGAGAGCGGGGATTCACTCGTCAGGCATGGGTACGCCCTAAGGACTAGGAGCGTTGGCACTAAGTCATTAGGACTCACACTATTATTAAGGCCTTTTACTGCTATTTATAGGCATATCTCTGGATCCGTAAAGCTTTTAATCTCCAACGTAAAGATATTATACGTTCGGCGAAGTAGGGCTCATACCCTTTTAACTTTCTCAATACTTTAGTGGGCTTTTACAGGTACTTGTTTATACTGAGTACCTATCATTTTAACATTTTTTTGAAATTTCACCGTAATACAGTTTAAACCGGTATCGTGGACAACGACATTACATAAACCTAGATACGTGTTAATCCAAAGAATCCTTAACGTTTCCCATGTATCCTTGGATGAAAGGGATTTTGAAAACTTATCCCCGTAAAAAGAGGTTGTGAAATTAACGATGTAAAGGATAGGTTTATTATTTAAGTAAAATATATTAAAGAATATCTCGTAGATGAAATCCTCATCGTTTTTTAGTGTAAAATTAAATTTCAGGGTGACTTGGGTATACGTTTGGTTGTAGTGGTAAAGCCTTTTAATGACTTTGAGGATAAAGTATTCCATATTATTATACATTACGGATTTTGGAATTTTATATATCTTGTAAACGGTTAGGTAGTTCAAAAGCGGGTATAGTTAATATATTTCCGGTTTCTTTAGGTTGAACACTATTGCTTCCAGGTCTTAAAGGTAAAATCATAGGTACCTCTATTTAAAAGCGAGTAAAAACCTTTAGCCGTTTTTAACCAGTTAGATTACGTTGACATCGACGTTAATGCCGTGTTTTTATATCCTCGGGGTAAAGAAAAAAAGGATAGGTAGGGGATTTAAGGATATGGAATGTAATTGCTTTTCCACAATTTAAATTACCGTTATCCTTAGTAACGATAGTTATTCGCTTAATTTAAAGCTAACTTTGGCTTTACCAATATCGTAGCGATTGATTTCAGTGGCTGTAATATTTTCCCTCCGTAGTATCACATACTGTGAATAGATTTCTGTAAAGTATTTTTCTGCTTTTGTATCTTATATAATACCTTAAAACCTATAGTGCACGTAACGATCGCGAAGGTTAAAGGTATGTAAAGGTTTAGGGGCTCGGTTAGGGTAAAGGTAAGGGTTTTTACCACCTAAACGGTATAGAAAGGCGTGGTTGGCCAGTTACTGGCCCGCGTTAAGGGCAGTATCTTTTTCGTGTTACTTAATTTATTCGGGGGCGTTGGCGCCGATACTTAGCTCGTCACCCTTAAAGTTTGCAATTTGATTCAAGTAGTTTTATTTAGAAATAGTAGGGTATTGGATATAGTATATTTCCTTTTTGTTATTACAATCGGTAAAGGGGTTTCGAGTTAACCAGCAGCCAAAATTGCCATAGATCCAACATCTTTTACTACTATCACGACGATAATACTGGCGGTTAATAGGTCCGCCTAAAACTTGGCCTTATTAACGCTAACGTGGTTGTTACATTGAGTTTAAGGCCGGTGGGATAAATATTAGGCGTTGTAAGTGCCCGTATTTACGGTCGACGTAATTAACCACCGTAAGGTTTTCTTTATTTACGTTAAAGAAGTTGCCGGTTTGAGAGTATATACCAAACGAGTTTGGTATAAATTTTATTACGGTAGTAAAAGAAGAACGTAACTGGTTAAAAAAGCCTTCACAAGTGGTATTTAGGCGTTATAAGGCGTATTCGAACTCGTTAACGCCCGTAATTTCTACCCGTACCTGTTTACGAATTGTGGCTTCACTAGCATAGGCTTTACCTGTTGCTTTCTAGCATAGAATTAGCTTATCAATTATTTAATTAAGTATATCCATTGGTATTTTCTCCTCTTTCTTCTTAGCTATTATCGTTACCTACCTTGTAATAGCCTAATTTATATAGTATTATGTAAGGTAGACATCATATTCGAAGTGGCCTTTTATACTATCGTAGACGTCGCGAAATGTAGTTGCTTAGGTTAGGAAGGTCAGGTAATAGTCTTTGATATGCCTTGTAAGGATTTAGGGAAATAGTAAGTAAAAACTAGAGGGTGAGACCTTTATCCATTTGCAAATATTTAGAAATAGTATTATCTTAGTATTAAGGAGTTTATAAGGCTTTTTATCATTCTTTTATATGTCGTTCTAGATATTGGCGATATCCGTAAGGAGTTTATAATTAATGCTAACTTTTTGGACGGGTCGTAGAGAAAGGTTAAGATAGTTATCCCAGCCATAAATGTTGTTTCATAACAATTTAAGCCTTAGAGATTCCAAGGTACGGTATTTGGGGTAATTGCTGGTCGCCTGACCTGAGGGGTAAAGTTTTGTGGTAGAACTTATGGTAGGCTCTCGTATATAGGCAAATTTAAAGGGGGAAGGTTTTTAAGGGGCTTGGTGGTTATATTGCTAAGGGGCGATAGGTACTTAGAGTTTTTGGGAGGCCTGACAATCTTGTTTAATTAACTGGTGTAAGGAGCCAACATTAATACCTTTGGTCGTGTTGGCGGCTATTGTTTTACATGCCTTTCTACCGCTAATGGCGTACTCCAGGCTTTTATGTCAAGGTACTAAACTACTGAATAGGTTAATTGGTTCCTTATCGCTAGCATATAAAAAGGCTTGACTTAACTAAAGGTAAGTTAGAGGTTTTTTGGATCACGTATAGGGCCGGTAAAGTTCCTCAATAGTTTTTTCCTTAGGCTATGAGTTATAAGGATATTTCTTCAATTGAGATAAATCGAAAAAGGCTTGTGAGAACGTCGTGGCGCCTTGTACGTAAATGAAGAATCCTTGTTTCTTCAATTTGGACCTAAGTCTTAACTTAACCCCTTTTTAAATTGCTTTTTATATATCCATTATCCAGTCCTTAAAAAAGTCCCGATATTTGTTCAAAGTACGGTTCAAGTCGTAACTGGTATTATACTTAACGATAAAGCATATAATAAAGTTGGTAAGGTGTTTTTTGTTTGATTTTTCGTCAATATCCATCACTGAACGGTCGTTGTCGTAATACTTGGTGAAAACAGTTCCGAAAGCTTTAATTACTTTTTTCTCTTCGGGGTTGGTAATATTTTTGAAGTAAGCGCTGGCGGTAAACATCTTAATATTTTGGTTTGTGTAGGACGTATAAGGCGTATAGGGTGAGGGACTTAGTGATCTTTGGCGTAAAGTCAAGTGGGAACTTGGCGATTTGACGACTTAGTAACTTAGCGTAAGGTCGAGCGACGTAGCTTTCTTAGCGTGACTTGGTGTTTTCGTTTAAAGTAGCGAACTTGACGATTGAGGTAATATAGGGAGTTAAAGAGTAAATTAAAGTAAAGGTTTGGTGTAAAAGGTTAGGTTAAAGGTCGTTGTTGGTGGTAAAGGGTGGAAGTTGTTTATTGTGGTTATTTGGCGTAAGAACTTAATCGTTTTTCTGCAGTAGTAATACCCAAAGTAGTACTAACTTAGCCGTTTACCAACTTTCTGAAAGTTAAGACTTTTGACAGTTAATCTCGACGTCTTTAAAAAAGTTGAATAAAGATTTCTTAGTGTTTTTAATAGCGATACCGTCATCTACTTCCAGATTTCCGTTATAGACTAACGCAACCCAAAAAGTCTTTTCTGTTTTCCTGCCTTTGGGGACTGACGCAATACTAATAAAGGCTCTTCGTAAGAATCTTTTCTCTACTCTAACCGCCGTAGACGCAAAACGTAACTAGAAAGTAACTTCTTCTTTTACTTGGCTTATCTATGCTTAACCTAATAAATACTAATTAATGTTGGTATACCTTAGATATTGCAACGTTGTCGATTCGATTGGTCTAAGTAACAGTAATATTGCAATAGTCAAGTGGTGGATGTATTGTTCGAGGTTTGGTAGACCGCTAGCCGGTCTGCCCTGTAATTTGTATGGCTAATTGCTTGGCCTGTACCCTAGAGTAAAGTGTATAATACTGCAATCGACTTACACCAAATACGGTAAGTCCGCACAAAGCAATACACTTGCAATACAGTCAACTTTACTGTAAGTAAAGTTAACCTATTGCACTACATGTACTACTATTCCAACAAAGTGCTTTATTTAAATTTGATTAGGTCCAGATATATTTTAACTGCCGTATAGAAACCCTGGAAAATTTACTAAAAAAAGGTAACGAGATTTTTTATTAAACCCTTAATGACGAAGGTACTATTTACGTAAACTATTATTTCGCGTAGGGTAGTATACGAGAACCTTTGAGGTTACGAAAAGCGCTGATAATCTTCGCGTTCAAAACATATATATTAAGGTATAGGTATCTAGCTCCCTCCGTAAGCATTTGCTCATCCAGATATATTAAGTACACATACCCGACATAATGTTTACCTTCGAAGGACTATTCTGAACTGTTGGTAAAAACTATGGTACAGTGGGAACTTGGACTAACATATCAGATTCAAAAGGATAAGGTTACCTTTTCCTTAATTATTCTATCTATAAGGTTGGCAAATGAGTTAAGGGTAAACCACGGGGAAAATAAAAGAGGCCGTAGGAAATTAGCAAATTTAACATCAGTTATAAAAAATTGTAATTGTATCCTCATCGATTTAGGCCTTTATATTATTAAAAAAAAGGGTGGCTAAGGTCGTTTGAGTATATATAGGCTAGAAGTACCTCAAATCGAAAGGAATTTTTAAAAGTTAGAACATTATACATAATCCTTCCTTTATTAGTTAGCGTAGTTATGAGGGTAATGTTTCTATCCCTAATAGCTTCCGTTACGAGCGATATTTCGATATATTATACTAACGGGTAATTAAAGTCGAGTGGTTTTAGGTGGTCAACGAAATAAAGTCGTTATTATTTTAAAGCAACTCAATTGAAACGTAGCCCGAAATCACAGAAGGCGATAAAGTTTGGTATAATTTTATATAGCGGGATAATCGCTCTTATCACAACGATAAGATAAACCGTAACCTATACTTTAAGACTATTTTATCCGCGTTCGAAGTATTACCTTTTACCGTAAAAAGTAAATATAAATATAACTGCAGTAATGGTTATTATACGAAAGAGATACGGTGAGAGCTCGTATCGTATTTTTAAAAGTAATTTATAATACCGCGAGACCTTCAAATCCTTTATTATTCGTTTCTAGAAGTATAATCTTTCTCATAAGGCGTGGTCGATCCAGAACTTTAATTATAGTATATTCTAAAATTTCATATAAGTTTAAGGTCTCACAATCGGGTTGATTGGTTTCAAGTTGGTGAAAACGGAGGGATTCACTCGTTTAAAAAGGTATGTAAGACCTTAACGCCTAGGAATATATAGAAATTTCGACTTTTCCGAAGTAAAAACCAGCCGGTTATTATTTACCCACGCGTTCGCTTATTATAAGTTAGCTTCAAGGCTTATAGCGTTTAATTTGAAGGAGTTCAAGGTCAATGAAAAAAACACATTATTGGCGCAAATGAAAATCCGGCTTATTTATTGTTTGGTAATGTCGGATATGTAAATTATATTAAGTACTGGTGAAAAGGTTAAGCCTTATGGGGTACCGTAATCAAGGTTCGAAAACCCTGTAATCGTCGTTTGATATCGTACCTTTATTACTCTTTCGGCTAAAACCCCTATAATAAAGGTAAATAAACTTCGGTAAAACCCTAAATATCCTGTTTTATATATTAGCCAATTATAAAGTAAAACGTCGAAATCCCTTTATACGTTTTTGGAAAAGATGGAAGTAAACTTTCTATTAACGAATACGGACTTTATATCGTAGGTTGAATCCGCGACTCAATCGACGGAAAATCTTTTAAGTATCTCTTTTCCATATTAGGCGTTAACTAAACCCTATAAAATAAAGAACTAAAATATTCGCCGCATTACAATACGTTTCAACTCTTTTTAGTATACCAGGATTAATACGATTATTTTTTAGAAGCGTAACTATAATAAATTCCGGTCCCTCAACTTAAATATTATGAAAACCTTCAATTATCATTATATTTACAGAAAAACTTTAAGGCTAAGGTATTTATTGTAAAATATGTGTAAAAGATTTACGATATATACCTAATAAGCTTTAAAGAATCGTACCATTATATCGTTAAACCCGGCAGACGTATTTCGAATGTTTATAATGTTTAGATATACTTCTTCGTCGAATATATCAAACTTTAACCGAACCATATATTAGGATTCGTTCCAATCGTTTAAAGGGTCGTCAAGAAAAGCATTAACGGTTGAAACCCCGCTTAGGATATTATTTCGAAATACTTAGGCTTATTAATTTTCGTCAAAAATAGATTGACTCCTTACCTTAAAAAGAGGGGTCCGAAATGGTAAAAGGGATTTATATTAATTGATAATATTATATATTTCAGCGAGGTCGGTGGCCCGATTGAATTTAATTTTCAACAAGCCGACTCGCACTTTATATACATTTACTATGAAATTATTATGCTTAATAAAACTAGATCTACGAGACCAGACTTCGTCCGCTTTCTTTATATAATACCGGAGCCTGTTTAGCTTAGGGGTTCATTATTTCGTAACCTTAATTTACCTGGTAGTAGGTTTTCCGACCGTATAAAAGGCATTTAAATACAGTTGTATAAAGGCTTTCGCCTAGCCATATATTATGACATCGATTGTTATATCCAAGGCATTAGGTAAAAAGGCTACGTTAATACTGATTAAGTCTCAGAATCTAAATAAAGTAGCTTTTAAAACATTAATTCGAGAAATCGGAGTAGAAGGGGACCTACGAGTTAATAAATCTTTAAGTAAAACCCTATTATCGGACTTATTATTTAAGTTAGCGCGGACCACCGTAATACCTCCGCCTATATTAGTAAAGGCGAGGTCGAAGATATATTTTAGGCCGTATGTAAAAACTTCTACCTTTTCTTTAAAATATATGCCGGTAATAAGTACTAAGGTATCTGGGGCTCATCTTCTGCGGATATTATTTTACGTTGGGTTTACTCAGCTGTATACGAGGTTAAAGTCGCCTTTTACAATATTTTAAGGTCCGGATATCCCGTTGTTAACCTCTTGAAAGACCTCATTTATGAATTAATCTTTATAAATGTTAAATATCTAGATTGTATTAACGCGTAATTATAACAAGGTTTCCCTGTGGCTTGGTTTTAAATACGTAGCTGTAAGGAACTCCCCATTTCAAATATATATTAAGACCCTAAACATAGTATTTAGCAATAGTTTACGTCATTCGTTCTAAGTGAGGGCGAAGTCCCTTCAATCAAAAACCGGTAAAAAAAAGGTTGTACGTTAATTAACATTATGTAAATCCATATCTGTTATTTTTCCTGCCATACTACTGTATTTATATATTAATAATATTCATAAGCTAGTTCTCATAGCCTATAAGTAAAGTTCCATATATAGTTATCGCCTTACCTATATTAGCTTAAGCAATCGTAAACCTTTTATTTATTTCCAGTATATGGTAACGTTTAATCATTTTACGTAGTTCCGTAAATAGCGTGCCTAATATTTATAGCTATTAGAAGTAATAAAACCCTCGTATGTGATGGGGTAGGAGTCCGGCATGTTACTTCGTTACGTAGGGTTTAAGGAGTTGATTTACGTGTTATTAGTGTTTAAAAATAACAGGAAATCGAATTCGGATATAAAAGTGGTTAAATAAAAAGTAAATGGAATAATGTTTTTAGGTGGTTTTATAATATCTATTAATAAAATTAGGCCCCTAATATCTAAAAGATTTAATGCGGTTGATCCAGTTTTACTAACCTTAAATAAATGGAGTTCCGGAGTACATACTCTGAAATATGTAGCTTATTTAACTTCATTACTTGTAGGCCGGGTGTCGGGTTTCTTAAACGTACACCCTTGGTGAACCAGGACTATTATAATATGAAACTTTGAGCTTTTATTCATAGTGTTTTATAATATAATTTCGTTTTGAACATCATATAACCCGGTTTCACAAGGTATCAAAAAAATGCGAAGGCGACGAATTATATAATATATCGGTATTAAAAAACAAATTTATATAACCACTATCTTTGTAATTAAGTATAGGAAGCGTAAATCGCGTTACTTTATTACCGTCGAAGTACTATCAGATACTAATATAATAGGGTTTTAACTTCCTACTCCTTTTCGCTGGGTGAATGGTGGTTTCTATAGATTTAGGCGTAGTAAAAACGGTATTAATTAAAGCCTCGCTATTATTTTAATATTATACCAGGTTTTTTCGAAATATTTTATTTTTGAAGGCGGTATTTTAATACGCGTATATATTTACCTCTTTTTAAAAAAGTTCGTTAGGTAGTTATCGTATGCCTAGAGAGAAGGATTACAATAATTATAATATTACAAAGTCTTCATATAAGCTCCGGGAGTATAGTCCCAAATAGGTACCAAATAGTTAGGGTATTGAATTAGCCGAACGTATTATGTATTAACATACTAATTTAAGCACACATTGTTATAAGACTTAAACTAATGTCGTTTATTTATCGCTTGAACCTTTTCGCTAATACCAAAAAGGCGAAAGGATTTAACAGGCCTAAAAAATAGATAATTCAAGTTCTTGAGCTTATGTATACGTTTTAACCGTAAACTGAAAAATGGGCGTCGATTAGCGTAACATTAACCTACGTAATGATATTTTTCTGAATTACTTTCGTGAACTCGATTAATGTATTTTAAAAGGATATACAAATAACGCGAAAAACACATTTAAATATATACATCTACTATGTTTGATATAATAAAACGAAAGTATTGCTGAAAAGATATAATAGTACCGCCAAAGTCTTTTCCGAAAAAACTTATTTTCAATTTCTATATTTGCGTATCATATAAAGAACCCCGTAAAAGTAAAATTTACTATCTTAATGGTAAACGGGTTTAATTTTATTTTTGAACTAAAATGTATCAAAGGAAAAACCACTCGACGTCCCGTTTAATTCTTTTGAAAACCTTGATAAATATTAGTAAATCCACCTTTTCCGTTAACTTTTAAGATATAATATATTGTATAAGGTAAAAGTTCAACTAGTTTAAAGCGAAACTTTAGCATTTTTTTGAAAGCATAAAAGGATCTTGCGACGTTAGGAAGACCTAAATCCTATTTCGCTCTGTTACTTTAGTTTATGTAATATTCCGTTTCGGTATACATAAGGCGATAAAAGTGATATTCCTATTAACTGTAGCCGTGTGCGAAGTTAAAGCCGTTTTAAATTCGGTTAAAAAGGGGGTCCGGATAAATTACCCAGGGGTCTTTTGAGTTAGGTCGTTTCAGGTAAGAGGTTAGCCTTTAAAAGGTATATTTCTCGTAATTCGCATCAATAAACTCTTATTAGCTTAGTGTTCAGTAACGTAGTTATGATACGTAACATCAACACTCGGTATTCGGTAAAGTTGGATTTATTATAACGTATAACAAAGGAATTAATAGATTATTTGTAAGCCGTGTTAACAGAATCGAAGACTTCGAGGTCGCGCTTTTATGTATCGAGTGCCTTATATAGGGAATTGGTGTTAAAGCGTAAGGATTGGTACGTAATAGCGTTCTTTTCCGTCGGGGGCGGTTCAGTTACCTAGCACTTGTATTAGGGCCCTTGGGAAGTCTGTAAAGGTCGGGCATCCTTTATAGGCGTATTAAGAGTACGTGTGGTTGGTTTGGCTCCTCTAGTAGTAGTTATAGAAAGAGCCATTGGAATTTTTTCTCCATGCTGTTAAAATATCACATAAGGATCTAGTGGCAGCACTAACAAATGTGGGGCTCGCCCATGAATGTATCGGGAAGAATGGATAGTAATGTCTTAACCTTCTAATTACGTTAAATATATAAGTTAAATAACTTATCGTATAAAAAGGCCGTTGATCTTTACGTAGTCGCTTTCCTTAAAACACTTACCTGATGTATTGAAAATTCCTTTCACACGTAATTTGAAGGTGATTTTTCTGTTAAACTTCTCTTTTTAAAACGGTCATGCTGTTGTGTATACCTTCCTAGATTTGTAATTCTTGTCGCCATTCTCTTCTTCAATATATATCCTCTTTTTGAGTGGTTTTTCTATGTTATCAACGTTTTTTTAGCTTATTAACGATCGGCTCAGAAGGATTATATTAGCTAATCATTTCGGTTTGAAGTCTTTCGACGTTAAAATCTTTAGTCAACTTAAAGGGTCGTTTGTAAGGTTCGATCTATGCGGTTCGGAAAGTGATAAAGCTGTTAATAATTTTAACTACCGCGTCTGAGTTAATAATACTTAAAATCCTATACGATATATTCTATTTTCCTGGCTCTTGTTTCGCAAAGACTCAGCTTTCAAGGGGTAGAAATAACAAGTTTATTATTAATAATTTGTTCCTGGTATTAAGGGCATCATTAACCCAACGAAGTACCAATTAATTCTTTAGTTTATTTATGGCTTTTGCTTGTAGGCCTTAGACGTTACAACGTTGTCGATTCGATTGGTCTTCGAAGTAGTAGTAGTATTGCAGTAGTTAGATGGTAGATCTATTGTTCTAGGTTTGGCAGACCGCTAGCCGGTTTGTACCGTAATTTGTATGGTCAATTGCTTGTCCCGTACCTTAGAGTAAAGTGTAGCGTACTGTACTCGACTTACACCCAATGCGGTAAGTCCGCACAAAGCAATAAACTTGTGGTACGGTCAACTTTACTTACAGTAAAGTTGATTTATTGCACTGCATGCAATACTATTTCAACATCGGTGGATTTTTAGTTTGTGCGTGCACGCCAGTGTAGCTGACCCATCTTTTCCAGTTAGTGCTGAATAGCGACCTCGTACCCTCTGTCAATTACGATTGACTTCCATACTGCATTAAACCCAATTGTATGCAAATTGACCCCATTTGGCTTTAATTGCTCCATTGCTCCGAGTTCCGAGTTTATTAACTTTTACAAAAAGTTCTTTCTCCACAAACATTTATAGGCTTTCACTTTAGCCGTACTAATTAATCTTATTAACCTTAATTCCCTGGTAGTTTTTCAGTTTGCCAGCACATCTCTATCCGTCGTTACGTGCCTCAGGCTTTTCGGGCGGCCGATTCACGTAGCCCTCGATATCTATAGTCAATCTGTTGCTATTTACAAAATTTTCCAAGGCTTTATTTGGCGCCACCTTCGTTATGCTATTTGCGAGGTTGTATTTGCTATCGATTTATCGGAACTCCTCAATCTCCCTCCCTTTGTAGGTTTTACGGAATGCTATTACGTCAATTATTAGGCGCTTTTCACTATTGGTTCCGATTTTTAAAAGGCATTCGAAAAGGCTTTTTAAGTCGATATAAATCACTACCAGGATAGGAGGAATCTTTGACTACTTAGTAATAAGGTTAAGGGTTTTCCACAATGCTATTCTTACATTAAAGCTCGCCATTATACCGTATACCTCTGATGCCAACACGTTTTGTATTATCCTTTTGTATTTGATAAAAAACCAGTAAATTAGGTTACCGGTAATATTAAATTGGGTTTTCTGCTTATCTTCGTTAATGAGGGTTATTAAAAAGCCTATGTGTAAAGATAAGTCGATACTATTTATGAAAAAACTGTTCGTAAAAATTATTAACTTGGAATTTAAAAGGTCGATCGGTATTATATTAATCCTACTGTCTAGGTTTCGCGTATACTACTCCAACCTTTTATTTAGTTGGTTAAAGTTTTTATTCGTTGGTATTTGTATTTATACCGTAATGGGTAAATTGTAGAGGCTTACGGTTAGTATAGGGTAGTTATATAGTTACCCTGTATACGTTGTTCCAAGTATCGTTTAGCCCTGGCTTCGTTAGTCTTATCGATTATGGTAAGAATAGCACCTTGGTTTTTTTAGCAAAATCATAGGCTGGTATTAATATTAAGTATACGGATTAACGATTTATTAAAGTTAAATTGATGGTTTTCAATTAATATCATTACTGGTTTGTAATTTCAAAATTTAGAGTTTTCGATCGTTTGCTATTTTAGTATTATAAAGCTAGCCATTTCGACGAAAAGGGTATCGTTAATTTGTATACCTACTATGCCGAAATTCTTTTTACGTTACCAGTAAATACAAATCGTATATTAAAGACTTTATCATTATTCGGAATTTAAAGTACGAATAGTGAATTTAAAACGAATAAATACATGTTTTAGCTAATTTATATGGTGGTTTAATATACCGTATTACCATTTTTATAGGGTAAATAATACGTAACTCTTATGATAGTTTTATTAATACAATCTATTATAGATCTGTTACTAATTACGTATTAGCTTCCATAATATACTGGCTATTAAGTTTAAACTTACCTTTAATTTTGGTTAGTGAACTTATTACCAGGGTAATCATTAAGTGTTAGCTGATTTTCTAAATCGTTGATGATTACGTAAAAATCTAATCCTTACCTTTATCGCTATATGCTTAAACGATTAGTCGCGACTTTTCGTACGGACGCCCCGTAGTTTTACCTTTCACCTCGTGGATAATCTTTGACTTAAAGATTGTAACGTTCGGGTTTTAAAGGTTAAAGTCGATTTTCGACATAAATGGTATAATTACTCAAATTAGTAAACCGTCGATTTAAACCTTATCGCTTTTTTAAATAGGTTTACCAGGGGTTTTAATAACCCCTTATGCCTCAAACTTTAATACCAAGTTTTCATTATCCTTTTTTCTTTTATTTACCTAAATAGTATTGTAAATACGGCCCGGTATATATTCCTCTTTTTTAACGTTTTCCTTTTTTTGTAGGGGTCGCCCGCATCAGCGGCGTTTTATCCTCTTATTAAGAACGGATAAAGGAGGTTTTTATTATTTCGGTAGTTTTAATTAGGAGGCTTAATGGTTATTCTTTTAGCACCTTTAATATAATGTTTTACTTGGATGGTACGAAAAGATATAAAACTGTTAAAAATTTTTATAATTATCTTAAAATTTATAATACTTAATATTTTGTATAGCTTTTCACATTTTCACGACTCCCATTACGCGAGGACTTTACTTTATAACGGAAAAGGAAGTTAATCGAACGTTAAAGGGCCGTTTCTAGTGTTAAAAGTATTATTAATTTAGCGGCGCATTGATTTTCTTCGTAGTTTCCTTCAAGTTTTATTATACGCCGTGATACGTTTTTAAGTACTTGCCGAGGGCAAAGATTTACTTGTTAAACGTGGGTATGCCTTGAAAATTAGGAACGTTGATACTATTTCGTTAGGCTTATAGTATCATTTAAACCATTTACTACCATTTGTAAACGTACCTTCGGATCCGTAAAGCTTTCGATTTTTAATGTAAGAATACTATACGCTCGGCGAAGTAGGTAGTATACCCTTTGAACTCTTTTAATACTTAGTAAGCTTTTACAAGTACCTGTTTATACTGTGTACCTATGTTTTAGCTTTTTTTTTGAAACTCTGTCGCCGTAAAATTAATACCGATATCGTAAATAATAACGTTAGGTAGGCTTAGGTTTATGTAAATTTACAATATCCTTCACGTTTTTTACGTATCCTTCGCCGAAAAAGACTTTAAAAACTTAAATTCGTAAAGAGAGGTTGCAAAGTTAATAACGTAAAAAATAGGCTTATTATTTAAGTAAAACATATTAATAAAGATTTCGTGGTTAAAGTCCTTGTTGTTTTTTAGTATAAACTTAAATCTCTGGGGGGATTAGGTATACGTTTGATAGTGCTAGCATAACCTTTTAATAGCTTTTAGGGTAAATTATTCCATATCGTTATGCTTCACGCACTTTAGAACTTTATATAACCTATTAATAGCTAGGTGGTTAAAACGCCGATGTAATTAACGTATCTTCGGCTTTATTAGGTTTAATACAAACGTTTTCGGGCGTTAAAAATAAGACCATAGGTGCCTTTACTTAAAGGCGAGTGGAAACCTTTAGCTATTTTTAATTAGCTCGTTTACGTTAACGTTAAAGTTAACACCGAGTATCTTTATGTCTTCTAAGTAAAGAAGGAAAGGGGTAGTGGATTTGAAAATGTGGAATATGATTACACTTATAAGAATTTGAACTACCGTTATCATTAGTAATGATAGTTATTCTCCAGGACAAAAACTAACTTTAGCCTTACCTGCTTTGTAACGATTAATTTCAATAATTATAGTGTTTCCTCTTCTTAATACCACATATTACGAATACCCTCCTATTGAGTAACTTACTCTCCTTATATTTAATATAATACTTAAAAACGTGTGGTCTGTGTAACGATTGCGAAAGTTAAAGGTATATAAGGGGTTGTAGGTTTAGTTAAGGTAAAGCTAAGGATTTTTTACCATCCAGATAATATAGAAAGGCGTGGTTAGCTAGTTGTTAGGCTGTATTAAGAACAATATCTTTTTCGTATTACTTAATTTGCTTGAAGAAATTAAAGTTGTCAATTAACTCGTCGCCTTCGAAGTTTACGATTTAATTTAAGTAGTCTTATTTAAAAGTAGTAGGATATTAAATATGGCAAACTTCCCTTTTGTTATTACGTTCGGGAAAATGGTGTCGAATTAATTAGTAAACAAATTTTCCACAAATTTAATATTTTTTGCCACTATTACGACGATAGTTCTGGCGGTTAACAGTTTCATTTAAATCTTAAACTTATAAACGCTAGCGTAAGTGTTATCTTTAGTTTAAAGTTCAGTTCGATAAACCTAACCTTAAGCTTTATAGGCACCCGTATTCGCAATCGACGTAATTAACCACCGTAAAGTTTTTTTTATTTAGGTTGAGGAAGTTTCCGATTTGGGAATATATACATAGCGAGTTGAGTGTACGCGTTATTAGGGTGGCGAGCGGGAAACGTAACAAGTTAAAAAAGCCTTTACAAGTGGCATTTAGGCGTTATAAAACGTATTCGAATTTATTAACGTCTGTAACCACTATTTGTTCCTACTTACTGAGTATAGCTTTGTTAGTGTAGGTCTTTATTATTTCCTTTTAACATATTATCAACTTATTAATCATTTGATTAAGACTATCCATTGGTAATGTTTCTGTTTTTTTCTTTACTATTATAATAATTTACCTTGTAGTAGCTGAGTTTGTATGATATTACGTAAATAAACGTCGTATTTGAAGTAACCCTTTGTATTATCGTAAATTTCGCAAAACGTGATAGTATTTGTCAAAAAGGGTAAGTAGCAATTCTTGGTGTAACTTGTAAAAATTTCGGGAAATAGTAAGTGAAAACTAGAATGTAGGACCTTTATCCACTTGTAAATATTTAGAAAGAGCATTATCTAAATGTTAAGAAGGTTATAAGGCTTTCCGTTGTACTTTTATATATTATCTCAAATCTCGACAAAGTCTGTATTAAGCTTGTAATTAATATTAACTATTTAAACAGGTTTTAGGGAAAGATCGCGATAATTATTCTATCCCTAAATAGTGTTTTCTTATAGTTTAAGTCTTAGGGTTTCCGAGATACGGTGTTAGGAGTAATTTCCAGTCGCTTGGCCCGAGGGGTAAAGTTTAATAGTAAGACCAGTGGTAGGCTCACGCGCGTAGGTAAATCTTAAGGGAAAAGAGTTTTAAAGGTCTTAAAAGACTTGGCGACTGAATTACTAGGGGGCGAAAAGTACTTAAAAGTTTTAGGAGGTTTAACGATTTTATTTCATTTACTGATAGAAAATGTTAACATTAATACCTTTAGCCGTATTAACTGCCGTTGCTTTACGTGCTCTACTGCCTTTAAAGGCGTATTTCGCGTTGTTATATGGGGGTATTAAATTGCCGAATAGGTTGACTTGTTTTTTATTATTTACTCGTAAAAAGGCTTAACTTAGTTAAGAGTGAATTGGCGGTCAATTGATACGCGTGTATAGGCTTTAAAATCCTTTAACGCATTTTCTTTTTTCCCAAAGATCTTATAGATTAGGATCCTAAAGGTATTTTTCTTATTAAGTCAATTTAAAGAAAGGGTTATCCAGTTTTACTGATATCTTGTTAGGAATATAGATACCACGGCATATAACTTTTTTCTTTGGCTTGGCCTTAACCCAGTATTGAATTATTTTATATATATTAAAAGTTTAGTGGTTAAAAAATTCGCGAAAGTTTTGGAAAACATGGGCGCCGCGGCCGTGATTTTCGTCGAAATCCGTTTCAATAATGTACTAACCGACGTAGTTGGTTAAGTAGGCCTTAGTTAAGGTTTTGTGAATATCTGTGATTTAGAGTTATTAGTCGTAGTGGTTAACAAAGATTATTCCGAGGGCTTTAACTTTTTTTATATGTTTTTGACTTGGAGCTATCTTACTTGGTTTGACTTGTGGAGGGCGTGTAGGGCGAGGGACTTGGTAATCGTAAGCGTAAAGACTTGGTGTTTTGGCGTAGAGTCGCGTAAAAGCTTGGAGACTTGGTGAAAAGTCGCATAACGTGAATTTTTTTTTGGCGCGGCTTAGTGTTTTCGCTTGGAGTAGCGAACTTGGCGATTGGCGTAGCGTGGGAAGTGAAAAAGAGAGAAGTAGGCCAAAGGTTTGGTGTAAAGGGTAAGGGCGAAGGTCGGTGTTGGTGGTAAAGGTCGAAGGTTGTTTGTTATAGTTGTTTAGCATAGGTACTTCGTCGTTTTTATAGTAATAGTACCTGTAATAGAGCTGACTTAACCGTTTGCAAATTTACCAAACTTTAAAACTTATAACAGTTAATTTTAACGTCTTTAAAATGGATTAATAAAGATTTCTTGGTGTTTTTAGTAACTATATCGTCACTACCTTTAAGCTGCCGTAAAAACCGACGTAACAGTAAAGGCCTTTCGCAAGAATCTTTCCTTTACTCTAGCGGTCGTATAACTTATATCGTAACTGTAAAGTAGCCTTTTCTTTTACTTAACTTATCTGTGCTTAATCAAATTGATAAGCAAGCACTGATCAGTGTTGGTAGGCCTTAGACGTTGCAACGTTGTCGATTCGATTGGTATTCGAAGTAGTAGTAGTATTGCAGTAGTCAGATGGTGGATGTATTGTTCTAGGTTTGGCAGACCGCTAGCCGGTCTGCACTGTAATTTGTATGGTCAATTGCTTGGCCCTTACCCTAGAGTGAAGTGTAACGTACTGTACTCAACTTACACCCAATGCGGTAAGTCCGCACAAAGCAATACACTTGCAGTACGGTCAACTTTACTTACAGTAAAGTTGACCTACTGCACTGCATGCAATACTATTCTAACAGTTTTATTATATATTATAATACGGTTTTCAGTATTTAAGAAAAGCGATAATTTGATCGTTACATGTAGATAATCCCTTAATTCAGTAAAATTAGTAGAAGGCCATCAGGGTTAATAGTATTGTTAAAGCCCTTTGCCACTATTTAAAGCCGTGCTTTTTAACTTGTAAAGCTTTCTATTTTTAAGGTAAGAATATTGTAGGCTCTTGGTGAAAAATCGTAAGTCTTTTCGACTTTACTAATAATTTGATAGGCCTTAACAGAGACCTTTTTACACTAAATCCTTATCGATTTGACATTAGTTTCAAATTCCAACGTAGTAAAGTTGATATCAGCTTTTGAAACTCATACTTTAAGTGGCTCAAAATACGTGGTAATCCACAAAATACGTAATATCTTTTACATTTCACATGTTCTAATGGTTTTAAGAAATTTAACGTCTTAAAAAGCTATAACGAAGTTTATAACGTAAAGTACTAACTTATCGCCTGAGTAAAACACGTGTATAAAAACCTGAAATTTAAAGTTTTATTTTTTTAACGTAAGCTTAAACTTAGTAGAGTATGGAAATGTGTCTGATAATAGTAGTAAAGCTGTTTAATTGCCTTTAACTCTAGTAAATTCACATTTTCGTAGCCAATCGCTTTTAAGACCCCGTAAAGCCTATGAATCGCCAGGTGATTAAACCTACGATATAATTAACGAATTTCTGACTTCGTTAGATTTAACATTATTATCTTTAACCTTTAACGATAAAAACCAATAGTGATCTTATTCAAGGCTAAGTGGAAATATTGTGTTGCCTTTAACTTAAACTAGTTTTTCAGTCTAAACTTTAACGTAAACGCCAAGGTTTTTCATGTTTTTAAGGTAAATAAAGAAGGATATAAGTAATTTCAAAATATTAAAAACAAAAAAAAAAATCAACGATTATATTAATAATTGTTGATTCCAATGAAAAAAACTCTTTTCCAGGGTTAAAGCCAACTTTAGCTTTGCCAATATCCATATAGTTAAGTTTCGTAACCATATTCGTAACCATATTCGTATCCCTTTGCAACGCGATGTATTACGAAAACCTCCTATTAATTACTATACTACTTTAATATCCGGCATAATAACCTAAAAGAGCTGCTTCGCATAATGATCTTAAATGTTAAAAAGGTACGTAGGGCCGGAATCTTTATTTTTATACCAGTGATAGGGGTCTTTACTTGTCAAACGATATTAGAAGGCATAATTAGCGAATTATTACGTTGTTTTTAAGTCTGTGCCAGTATCTTTATATCAGCCGTTAACTTTAAGCTTGTTTTGATCCTTTTTAATATTTTCTCCTTTAAGATATATAACTTAGTTGGTGTAATTTCAATTAAAAGGTATAGGAAATTGCATATAATACATTACCTGCTTTGATTCTCGTTTGGTACTAGTATAGCACGTCAGTCAGCAACTCTATTTGTTGCAAATACAATATCTTTTGGTGTTTAAGTTGAAGAAAAAACTTGCTTAGCTAATTTAAAGACGTTGAGAAAGAAGAATACCCCCCTTGTACGTGATTTAATCACGTTTCTGGGTTCGGGCCTTCCGTTGACCGTATTAGCCGGAACTTCCATACTTGTAGTCGATATAATACGTATAAAAGGGTTTTTTTCGTCGTTATTAAACTTTAAAGATTAAGGGTATATACCAGTCGAGCCTAAGACTCGAACTGTCACAGTTGTCAACAAAAAACTTAACTAGTTAAAAAACTCTTCACAGGTGGCGTTAAGGTATTGGAAGGTGTATTCGAACTTTTTGTAGCCCGTAACAGCTTACTAAACCTATTAGTGTAAGGTGCTTTCGCCAACTCTCACGTTCCCCTTTACTTATGAGCAAAATATCAACCTATTAAGCATCTAATTAATGAGGTCTATTTTACTTTTCGTTCCTTTTTTATAATCTAACATGTAAAACAACTTGATAATATTTCGATCGGTGTAATATCAGATAACATCAATATAGTATTTGAAATAGCCTTTAAGGTCATAGTGAATTTCACGGAAAGAGGAGCAATTCGTTGAGTAATGAAGGTAGTAATCTTCGGTTTAGCCGGTAAGAATACTAGGAAACATCGAGTAAAAGCCTAGTAATTTAACCCTTATTCGGCGGCAAATGTTAAAGAACAGGTGTAGCTTAACTTCGAGGAGGTTATATGACTTATTATTATACTCTTCCTTTCCTACCTGAATATTAATGAATATAGTAATTTCCACGTAATTCATATCGACCATAACGACGTATTTAGGGGGAAGGGTAATTTATTAGTCGTAAGGACCCTTTAAATCCCTCGACTGGTATTGGGGCTAGTACTAATAGGCAATATAGTTACTTCTGATTGAATTTAGAGAGGAAAAGCCAATAGTTATGCCCACAGTCGGCTTGCGGGTAAAGCCGCCCCTTCCTTAATTTGGCTATTAAACATAGACGTTCTAAAGGACCTGTGAGAAAGGAACTTAAGGTTTTTCGCTTCAGGAAGCTTAGTGATATTCTTCTTGGTGTTAATGGGTACTTCGAGGTTCCTCCTTAATTAACTAGTAAATTTGATGTCTTGCGGCGTATAGGTTGATCAATTCTTTACGACCAATGGTATTCAACCGTTAATCTTGGTTAAAAGGGTCCTAGAATATTATCTGGATTTAGGTAGGTCTTTACGAACGCGTATAAAAGCGTTAAGAGATTCTATCACCAGCAATACCTTTGCTCCTAGATTTAACAATCCATTCGAGGTTTTTATCAATTGTATATTCGTGAAGGACGTTTACCAAATTTCCTTCTTTTCCTTTCTTTATAAGAAGGTTAAGGCCTTGGTTAACGAGTTTAGTCGTTGACTTAACCTTAGCGTATTTATTTACGATCTTCCACATCTTTATATATTCTATTTCCCGAAGTAATTTTAGAAGTTATCATACGATTATAAGCCTCTAACGGTCCTGGTAAGATTTAACTAGAAAATGTCAAAGCCGATTACATTGGTAAGGTTTTCGACTAAGGAGTTTTCGTTGGGTTTAGCAAACCAAAGATCTTTATCGTAATGTTTTTTGAAGGTAATACTGAGGGCTATGATTGCTTTCTTCCTAACATGATTAGTAACAGCATCAATTCAAATGCGTTTCAAAGCCATCGTAATAAAGATTGTAATGTATAATAGGAAAAAGAGTGGTGTAGAGGAGTAGGCCGTAGGTTTTCCGTCAAAGTTAGTGTTTGTTAAAGGTTATAGGACTTGGTCGTTTTTATGATTTAAAATTTGTATTAGTAATACCCGCAATAGTAGTATTAACTTAGCCGTTTGCTAACTTTCCAAATTAGTAATCTTTAAGACTTTTGGGTGGTTAATCTAAATTCCTGTAAAAGGAATTAATATAGATTTCTTAATATTTTTGGTAATGATACCGTCGTTTACTTATAGATTTTCGCGAATAACTGATACAACCTACAAAATTTCCGTACTTGTTGCCGCGAACAACTAACCTCGCTTATAAGGGCCATTTGCAAAATCATTTCCTCTACCTTTAACCACCATATAATGTAAAGCATAACTAAAAAGGAGCTTCTTCTTTTACTTAGTTTATCTATACTTAACTTAATAAGTACTAATAACTATTAGTGTGTCTTTATTATTGTAATGTAGTCGATTCGAATCACTGTAGTCAAAGTAACTGGTGCTTTATTAAAGTTGTTTATGGTTAAGTTTTAAGTTCTAAGTTAGGCAAACCGCTAACCAGTCTGTACGCTAATTTGTATAACCAAATTCTTTGGCTTATGCCTCAATTTAAAGTGGGCACCTACTGCACTGCACTTGCAGTTTAGTTGACTTGACTTTATTGTATTTGACTTCTATTCCAACAAAACGCGATATTAAAGGGTTTTCCCTTCAATAAGCTTTCGGAAAACACGTATAACTAAATTTAATTATTATGAAGTAGGTAAATAAAACCTTTACAGAATACGTTATACGTGATACCAATAATGTGATTTAAACAAGCGTTGTAGAAAATACGATACTAATATTACTTTATTTGATTAGTAATACCTCCGTTATATTTGATTAGTAATACCTCCGTTATATTTGATTAAATTTAATATATATATACGGTAAAATGGATTTTATATATAATTCATACTCCTTTGAGAAGACTCTGATCGAGGTTTTTAAAGTGATGAAAATTACGATTGAAATCAAAACCGTATCTATTAACTCCTATCTATTGATATATAGTTAAGACGTTAATATAGTCTTAATAACCTTAATCGTTTTGTTTCTCAAACTTATTAATATTTTTTCGCTGGTTCCATACCAACGAGAAATCATAGGCAATATATGAACATTAACGGCGTTTGCTTTACGACGACGGTTATTTATAATGATATATTAAAATATGTTACATATGTTTGGTTCGATACTTTAACTGTAAGGTTTCAGCGAAATATCACGCATTTAAACCATATATGACGACTTCCTAGTATTAAAACGGTTAAAAACCATTTACCCCGACCCTCATTAACTAACCGGCGGCCCTTAAGCGTAAAAGTGGAAAATACACTCGTATTTCGGGGTGCTAATTGAAAAAGACAAGAATTTTTAGTAAAATACGTTATAATATAAAGACGGAGGCAAAGACTTTAGCCAAAAAATCTATTACTACTAGGTCTACCAAGTTGAACGTCCGGCTAACCAAAAAAAAAAGCCGTGAGGTAAAGCCTTATTATGCTAATATTCGCTAGTACTTTACTGGTAAGGACGCGGTATAACCTGCACTTTTTGTATGTATTTTTCAATCCAGTATTTACGTAGCTGTATATTTCAATGCGGTTCTGTTACGTATTTTCCTTTTTCTGGACCCTGTTTTATACAGGATGACTAGGACTATCATTGTTTAGGAGGAAATAGGTATATATACCTTGATTAATAGAGGTCACGCCCCTTTTGTTATAAGGTCCAGGACTTCCATTATATACGCAAAATCTGCTTTATTAAGGAAATCGGACCCTCATTCGATAAAAAAGTGGACTGTGGGGTTTAAATCGATTACAACTAGATAAAAACCCTTTAAGGTTATGAACACTAATCTAAAGTATATAAAGCCTTGAATAATTAGAATCTAATCTATTCTAGCTACCAGAACCAAAGCTTTCCGTAATAGAAAATTCCTGACGATAAATTCAACCACGTTTATATTAAAGTTCAATTTTCCTTCATTTTTACCGTATTTTCCGACCAATGGAATATAAAGAGTTTTACGAATTAAAATAATACAAAGGATCAAGACTTTTTCGCCGTTTCGGTTTAATTTATACTAATATTTCGAAATGTTTAATACGCCTATGCCGAATATATATAAGGCGATTAGGCGCTATCGAACACCGAAAAAAAACAGCATTTTTACGATTATCGGAGTAAATATAGGAAAAATAGCAACCGTATACCAAGTCTTACTTATAGGCTATGCAGATAGAAATATTGATATTATTAACATAAAGAAACATTAATGCAGTAGAAACGATAACGGTTAAGGCTTTACGTAACGTTATCCGGCGTACGAACTTTTTTCACCAATTTGAAATTGGGGGGATTCAGCCTTTATGTAGGAGGGCAAGCATGAATTACTTTTGGTAATTCGGTTTCGAATCCTTTGTTATGAGAAAAAAAAATTTAACGGTTACTTATATAGAACCGGATTCAGGAAAACCCTTTTATGATTACCTAATAACAAAATAGATATAATAGATATATATCGGAGAGAATTTATTAATAATGTATTAATTGTTGGTAGGTCCTCATCGTTATAACGTAATCGATTCAAATTACTGTGGTCGAAGGAACTGGTGCTGCGTTGATATTGTTGATTTAGATGTGTTGGTTCTAAGTTTGGCATACCACTAGCCGGTCTGCGTATAAAATATCGAAAGTCAATTTATCGAAATTTGGCGAGTTGATTGTTATCGAAATATTTTCCTTAACGTATTTTTTTTCGATATCAATAACTAGGTAACAGTATCCTACAATATATGGGGTATATATATATAGAAAGGGAAGGAAGGTACAGGTACATACCTGCCTGTGCAGCTTATACTACTACAGGTTCATCTCTGCTAAGCTTCGCTTCTGATTCTAGTTTCTTACTTTTCCTCCTCCATCCTTAGAATAATATACTGTTTCAAAGTTAAGTTGCCGCCCTACACGCATACCAATAATTGATAGCTGTAAGCAAAAGATCTAAAAAGCACCAGATACTGCCTTTCACCAATTTAAACAAAACGAAACGAAAGGAGCAAGGTTACCAGTTATGTCACGCAAAAACAAAAAGTCAATAACCTCTACGCCACACCAAATCTTCCATTTCATTCCTTTTTTCTTTGCTTTTTAACTTTATGATCTTCAACCTTTTTTCTATTAACACTGTTATTGATTCATGACATTGGCCATTGAGTCTATAGGTTACGAGACTGTGGACGTAACGGGATATGTAGTACCTAGCTCGGGCTCGATTCGAGTGCGGTCCGCATGCAACACGTATGAGAGCACGTGATGAGCTGTAAACTAACTATGCTTATAAACCCTATATGAAGGACCATTATTTCCTCTTTTAGTCTTTCGCCTGTACTTTAATATTAAACCCTATATGGTACTTATTTAGTTTACTATCGTAAGTTAAACCATAATATACTATTAAGGAATTTTTTTTATTTTTCTTAAGGAATGTTACTTATCATAGATAAATTGATGACAAATATTAATAACTTCACGTTACACTTTAACTTTATCGGTGAAAATAGGCTGTTGACGAATACCAAGTTCTTCACCTTAATAAATATACCTCTTATCTTTTCGGAGCCAATTTAGGCCGATATATTTCGTTTACAAAATACTATAAGCTATATCACGTCTACTATAAAGTAGATATAATAGTTTAGTTAATCGCCTTTCGCTTTCGACCTCATATCCAACTTTGACCAGGTCGTGGCTATAATTTAATAATTCGAAACCGACTTAACGGCAATTTGTATTAGGTTTTTCATGTATAAGGGTAATCGAAAACGTTATAACTAACCGTAATTTAATGGATTTATCATTACTTAAGCGGCGACGCGTCAAACGATCGAATTGAGATTAAAACCGAATAAAATATAAATCGGAAAGGGTCGGTATACGTTTTTTATGTATAGGGTTATTATATACCAGCGGTAAAGTAAGTTATTACGGCATATTACGAAACCGGTAGATACGAGTGTATATACTATATAAGTAAGTTTCTCGACTATATTAAGGCTACGTTTAGCGACTTTTATTGCGCGGATAAAACTTTCATCGAATTAAAGGGATTACTTATTAACTATAGAGACTTATAGGCTTTGTTTATTATAAAGCTCGAGATATTACTAGTTTGAGCAGATGGATTAGTCTAGCCTTTGTCTGTAAAGTATAATTACCTACGCTTTGGCATATCCTTATGTATTCGCGACGAATCTATTACGGTAAACGTTAGCTGTATTGACTAGGTCACGGTTTTAGCGAAATACCACTAATTCGACGACAAGTTAAAATCCTTAGATTTAAAGCAACGCTTTGGTTGATAACAATCGGTATTCGTATAGGTATAAAGGTTAAATAGAAATATAGTTATAAATGGAATTTATACCTTGTGATTATCCTTGTTCAAAGGTCGCGGTAATCGCGGTTAATTGTTTTAATAAACTCGTTCGATATATGTTAAGGATTGAGGAAGTAGGGCGATATGGATAGCCATGAAGGAACACTTAGTTAGATAAATTATGAGGCGTTTCCTACGTTATAATTCGATTAATTACTATTAACTTGGTTACGGACTTTTCCCGACGTTACCTTCAATATAGGTATATACGATTTAAGTCGAAAATATAGATAATGATTTCCTATTAAAAACGACATGAAAAGCCTAATTGTGTAATACGATTTTGTTTAGGAATTACGTAAATTTAATAACGAAATTATAAAATATAATAAAAAGGAGTTTAGTTTAATTAAAATACATATAAAAGAGGATTTATTTCTTATTCTTATACTTTTCAATAATACTTAATTTTTGTATACTTAATTCGATTTTGATTGTAATTATTATTATTGTTGGTAGGGCTTTAAATCGTTGCAATGTTGTCGATTCGAATCGTGGTCGAAGTAACAGTAGTATTGCATTGGTCAAGTGGTAGATGTATTGTTCTAGGTTTGGCAGACCGCTAGCCGGTCTGCACAGTAATTTGTATGGCCAATTGCTTGGCTCATGACCTAGTATAAAGTATAGCATACTGCACTCGACTTACATCCAATGCAATAAGTCTACAAAAAATATACTTAACTTACAGTATAGTTAATTTTAATGTAAGTAAAGTTGACCTATTATATTGCCTGTAATACTATTCCAATACTGGCGGTTTTTTAGTTTGTACACGTACGCTAGTATAGCTAACCAATCTTTTCCGGTTACCACTGAATTGCCTCCTCGTTAACTGTCTAGCCACTTATTAATTCCAGTTGACTTTCATGCTAAATTACACCCAATTGCATATGAATTAACTCCATTTGAACTTAATTATTTAGTTACTCCAAGGTTCGAGTTTATTAACTCCTATAAGAATTTCTTCCGCCATAAGCTTTTGCAGGCTTTTACCTTAACCGTGCCAATTAAATAGGTCCGTATTATTAATTTTCTAGCAGTTTTCCAGTTTTCTACTATATTCTCAACCGCTGTCACGTAATCTAGGCTTTCTGTGCGGCCTATTAACGTAGCCCTAGATTCGTATAGTTAGTCGATTGTTATTCACAAACCTTTTTAGGGCTTTATTTAGTACTACCTTCATTATAGAATTTGCGGAATTATCTTTTTCATTAATACATTGGAATTCATTAATCTCCCTCCCTTAGTAGGCTTTATAGAGTACCATTACGTCGATTATCAGGTGTTTTTCGCTAGTAATTTCGAGTTTCGTAAGGTATTCGAAAACGCTTTTCGAATAGGTACAAATTCCTACCGGGATAGGGGTAATCTTTAGCTGCTTGGTAATAATATTAAGTGTTTTCTATAGTGTTATACCTACGTTAAAGCTTATTATTATGCCGTAAACTTCTGAAGCTGATACGTTTCGTATGATTTTTTTGACATTTGACGGAGGTTTAGTAAATTAGATTGCCGATAATACTAAATTGTATTTTCTGCCTTTTTTTGTTAACGAGTATTATTAAAAAGCCGATCTATAAAGATAAGTCACTATTATTTATAGAAGATCTGTGTGTAAAGATTATTAACTTAGCTTTCGATAAATAGATTGAAACCATATTAATTCCGCGGTCCAGGTTTTGTATTTTCCACCTGAACCTCTTATTCCACCGGTTGAAGTCTTCGTTTACTGGATCCTATGCCTGTTCCGTAATAAAAATATCATAAAAGGCTGTTAGTTGGTATAAGGTAGCAATATAGCCACCTTAAACACGCTGTTTTAAGTACTGTTAAACCTTAGCTGTATTAGTTTGGTTAACTAAAACCAAAATAGTGCTTTAGCTCTTTTGGCGAAAGTTAAGGCCGGAATTAATATTAAGTATGCGAATTGACAATCCTTTAAAATCAAGTTGGCTACCCTTAGTTAACGTCGTTATTGGCTTAGAACTACAGAACTTGAAGTCCTTAATCGTTTGTTATTCCAATACTATAAAGCCGGCCGTTCCAAAGAAAAGGGTATTGTTAGTTTATATACCTACTACGTCGAAGTCCCTTTTTGACTTTACCAGTAAATACAGGTCGTATATTGAAAACTTCATTACTAGCCTAAATTTAAAATACGACTGATAAGTCAGGAATTAATAGACGTTTACTTTAGCCAATCCATAAAGTGGCTTAATACATCGTATTATCGTGCCTAAAAGGTAAATAGAACAGAGTTCTTATAGCAATTCTAACAATACGATCAGCTGTAAATCCTTTGCTAATTACGTATAAGCTTACGTTATATTACGGCTATTCAACGTAAACTTACCTTTAGTTTTGACTAAAAAACTTCCTATTAAAGTAACCACTAAACGTTAGCTAATCTTCTAAATTGTTGGCCACTATATAAAGATCTAGTCCTTATCTTTATCGCCGTATTCTTAAACGATTAGATGTGACTTTTCGTACAGCCGCCCCGTAGTTTTGCCTTTAACTTCAGGGATAATCCTTTACTTGAAAAATCGTGATATTTGGGTCTCAAAGTTTAAATTTAGTATTTAGCACGAATCATACAACCTTTAGAGTTAACACGACATCAATTTCGATGTTATCTTTTTTTTTTGAAAGGTTTTCCAAAGGTTTTAATAATCTCTTATATTTGGAGTTTTAATACCAAATCTTCGTTATCCTTCTTTTTACTACTTACTCAAATAGTACTGTAAATATGGCCCGGTGTATATTTCTCCTTTTTAATATTTTTCTTCTTCAGGAGTTGTTTGCGCCAGCGGAATTTTATCGGCTTGTTAATAACTAGTAAAGAAGGTTTATATTAGCTCGATCGTTTGGCTAAACGGTTTTCATCTTCAGCAACCCTAATATAAGTCTTAATATAAGTAATTTGAAAAGATATAAAACCGTTAACAGTTAAATTTTTTTTTTCGGAATTCGCGATACTTAATATTTTATACTGGCTCTTCTATTTACCCGGCTCCCACTATATGAGGACTTCACTTTGTAACGGTAAGGAAAATACATCGATTGTTGTAAAGCTTTTCCTGGTATTAAGGGCCTTATTAATCTGGCGGCGTGCTGATTTTTTATTTGCAGCTCTTTGAAAGCTTTGTTATAAGCCTTAATACATTTTTAAGTACTTACCGAGGGCAGAGATCTACTCGTTAGGAGTGGGTACGATTTAAAGACTAGTAGAGTGAATATTAAGCCGTTAAGATCTATAATATCGGTTGGGCTTTTCATTGCTATTTATAGGCGTACCTCTAAATCCGTAAAGTTTCCAATTTATAACGTAAAGATATTATACGTTCGGAGAAATAGGGCGTATGCCCTTTTAACCTTCCCAATATTTTAATGGACTTTTATAAGTACCTGTTTATACTAAATACCTATTATCTTGATATCTTTTTGAAATTTTGCCGCCGTAAAGTTAGTATCGGTATCGTGATCGACGACGTTGGGTAGGACTAGGTACGTATTAATCCACAGTATCCTTAACGTTTCCCACGTATCATTTACCGAAAGGAATTTTAGAAACTTAGCCACGTAAAAAGAAGTTGCAAAATTAACGAAGGAAAGAATAAGTTTATTATTTAAGTAAAATATATCGACGAAGATTTTGTAGTTGAAATCCTTATCGACTTTTAGTGTAAATTTAAATTTTGGGGGGGTTTAAGCATACATTTTACAATGGTAACAAATTCTTTTAATGGCTTTTGGGATAAAATATTCCATATTTTTATACCTTTCAAAATTAGGAACTTCATACAGCTTGTTAACATTTAAATAGTTAAAGTGCTGGTATAGTTAATATATCTCCGGTTTCATTAGGTTAAATACCATTACCTTCAGTCCTTGAAAATGAAACTATAAGTGCCCTTACTTAAAAGCGGAGGGAAATCTTTGGCCGGTTTTAACCAGTTCGTCTATGTTAACGTCAACGTTAACGCTGAGGTTCTTTATATCTTTGAAGCAAAATAAAAAAAGGGTAAGGAATTTAAGGATATGGAACGTCATTGCTTTCATCACAATTCAAATTACCGTTATTCTTAGTGATAATATATGTTTCTTTAGTTTAAAGCTAACTTTAGCCTTACTACTATCGTAATGATTAATTTTAGTAGCTGTAGTGTTTTCCCTCCATAATGCTACGTATTGCGAATAGCCCCCTATTAAGTACTTTATTGCCCTTATATCTAGTATAATACGTTAAAACGTATAGTCCGCGTAACGATCGCGAAGATTAAAGGTATGTAAAGGATTAAGGGCTTGGATAGGGTAAAGATGAGGGTTTTTACCACCTAAATAGTATAAAAAGATATAGTTGACTAATTATTAAACCGTACTGAAAGTAATATCCTTGTATTACTTAATTTTTCAGGGGTATTAATGCTGTTAATTGGCTTGTTACCCTCGAAGTATACGATTTAATTCAAGTAATCCTGTTTAAAATTAATAAGGTATTGGGCTTGATATACTGCCTTCATGTAGTTAAGTTCAGTGAGGGGGGGGGGTCGAGTTAACTAGTAATTGGATTTACTTCAAATCTAATATCTTTTGACACTATTACGACGATAATGTTTACGGTTAATAATTCCGCTTAAATCTTGGCTTTTTTAGCGTTAGAGTGATTATTACCTCCAGTCTATAACCAGTGGACCGGACTTTAGGCGTTGTAGGCGCCCGTAGCTATATTTGCGGTCGATGTAATTAACCACCATAAGGTCTTTTTTATCCACTTTAGGAAAGTTATCGGCTTAGGGGTATATATTAAGCGAGTTTGGTGTACGCGTCATTATAATGGCAAACGAGGAGCGCAACTAGCTAAAAAAGCTTTCGTAGGTGGTATTTGGACGTTGTAAGGCGTATTTGAATTCGTTTACACCCGTAATTACTACCCATACCTTCTTTCGAAGTGTAGCTTCGCCAGCGTAGGCTTTCTCTATTACTTTCTGATATAATATCAACTTGTTAAGCATCTGATTAAGGACATCCATTAATGTTTCCTCCTATTTTTTTCTTCGTTATTATTATAATCCACCGCCTAATAACCTAGTTTATATGGTATTGAGAAAGGTGAATATCGTATTTGAAGTGGCTTTTGATGCCATCATAAACCTCTCGGAATATGATAGCTTTAATAAGGAAGGTCAAGTAGTAATCCTTGGCGTGCCTTGTAAGAATTCAGGGAAATAATAAGTGAAAACTGAAAGGAGAAACTTTTATTTATTTACAAATATTTAGAAAAAATCATTATTTTAGTGTGAAGGAAGTTGTAGAACTTTCCGTTATACTTTTCTACATTGTTTTAGATCTTGGCGAAGTCTGTAAACAGCTTGTCATTAACATTTAACTATTTTAATAGGTCTTAAAATTAGGTCGCAATAATCATCCCAATTTTAATTGGTGTTTCCTGTCACTTTAAGCCTTGTAGTCTCCGAGGTACGGTGCTGAGGATAATTGCCGGTCGCTTGGCCCGAGGGGTAAAACTTTATGGTAGGACCTGTGGTGGACTCTCGTGTATAGGAAAATCTAAAGGAGGAAGGATTTTAAAGAGTCTATCGATTAAATTACTGGGGGGCGATAGGTACTTAAAAGTTCTTGATAATCTAAAGATCTTAATTAATTGACTGGTGTAAATTACCGATGTCAATACCTCTGGCCGCGTTAGCGGCCCTTGCTTCACGAGTTTTGTCGTCTCTAAGGGCGTAATACGCGTTATTATATAGAGGTACCGGGATGCCAAACAGGTTAATAGGTTCTTTATCGCCTGCGCATAAAAAGGCTTAACTTAGCTCAAGGTAATGGGGAGGTTCTCAGGATCGCGTGTGGGGGAGTTAAGGTTTCTTAACACCCTTTCCCTTAGGCTGTGGGTTTTAAGGGTATTTTTTAGGTTAATTTAGGTTAAATAAGTCTTCACTAACCTAGTAAGGCTTTTTTCTGATACATAAATCCCCCAGCATTTAAGTTTTTCTTTTAATTTGAATTAAATAGTTTTCTCAATCTTCTTTTACATATTAATTATCTAGTCGTCGAAAAACTTACAATATTTACGAAAGGCACGGCTATCCTAGTTACGTTCTTCGCCGCCATTTTATTTAATGATATAATAGCTGACGAAGTTGGTAAAGTGTTTTTCCGTTAAATCTTTATCGACATTCAACGCTCAAAGGTTGTCGTCGTAAAACTTAGTAAAAGCAGTTCCGAGGTCTTAAACTATTCTCCCTATCGGGGTCGGTAATGGTTTAAAATTAAGCGCTTACGGTAGATATTTCAAGGTTTTGGCTTGTGTAGAACTTAATAGACGTATAGGGTGAGAGACTTCATATTTTAGCGTAGAGTCGCGTATAAACTTGGCCGCTTAGTGTTGGATCGCGCGAGGTGGCTTTTTTAGGGCGACTTGACGATTAAATTGGTATAAAGGAAGTGAAAATAGTGAAATAGGAGTAAAAATTTGATATAAAGGGTAAGGTCGAAGGTCATTTGTTGTTGGTAAAAGTTATAAGTAAAGGGCGAAGATTATTCATTATTATAGGCTATGAGACTTAGTGGTTTTTCTTACAGTAGTAATACCTGTAATAGTATTAACCTAGCCGTTTGTTAACTTGCAGAACTTTAAGACTTTGATTAGATATTCTTAAAGTTTTTAAGAAGTATTAGTGAAGATTTTTTAGTGTTTTTCAAATAGCAATACCGTCGCTTACTTCTAGATTGCTGTTGTGAAATGATGCAACCCAAAAGTATTTTTTATTTTCCTACCATTGTAGACTGGCGAATTACCAATAGAGTCCTTTCGCAACAATCTTTACTCTACTTTAGCCGCCGTTATTAACGTAAAGCGTAACCGAAAAATAACTTTTTTTCCTACTTAGCCAATCTGTGCTTAACTTAATAAGCACTAATTAATATTGGTAGGGCCTTAGATCATTACAACGTTGTCGATTCGAATTGTAGTCGAAGTAACAGTAGTATTACATTGGTCGTGTAGTAAATATATTATTCTAGGTTTGGCAGACTGCTAGCTAGTCTACACAGTAATTTGTATGGACAATTGCTTAGCCCGTGCCCTAGTATGAAGTGAAGTGTACTGCATTCAACTTATACCTAATGCGGTAAGTCTACAAACAATACACTCAACTTGCAGTACAGTAAACTTGACTGTAAGTAAAGTTGACCTACTGCACTGCATATAGTACTATTCTAACAATTATATCATAAACGAGGTTTTGATATAACAGTTAAAAAAAGAGGAAATTCGGCTATTATATCTTTGAAATCTGGACACAATATTAACGTTATGGCGAAATACAAGTATTACCAAAATAACCAAATTTTATATAAATATTAATACATAGTTCAGTCCAATATTAGTATATATTATTCATGGAATAAGGCGGGATATGATTTCTGAAATATTTTGGATACAATATTATTTGGTGATATTCAATTTTGGTAATAGTTATGTCATAATTTATAGTTGAAAAAGATTAGTTATTAATATAATAATAATACGTTTCAAGTAAGGGGATATACAAAACTTTATAAAATCGGGTTTTATTAGTTTAGTAACCCGATTTCAATTAATAGTATAACAAATGGAGCATTAGTCGTAATTTTCTTTTGTTACAAATTTTCGTAAAATAACTCCGATTTTATAATCGACGGCACAGATTATCGTAAAAAAGAAGCAGAATTAATTACGTTTTTTACCAGAATTTAAGGAGTTTCGCGACCTCTTCAATAAAGAAAAGGTAACGGCTTTACCCTTATACAAGCAAAAACTCAACTACTACATTTGTATTAAATCGAATGTAGATAAATTTCTATTAGAGCAACTAGAAAGACTACTATATTTTATTTCGTAAAATTAACCTTTCGAGTTTTAAATTTAAGTTACGAAGTTAATAAATAAGAGTTATGTTTACATAAGTTCCTTATCTATTATAGCGCCAGAATTATTAATTTTAAAGTGAAGGGGGGGGGGGGGAACGGTTTTATATCGACTACCAGGTATTAAATAAGAATACCGAATAGGATTATTTTACTTTACATTCGATAAAAGAAACCATACGCGTATAATCAAAATCGACGTAACTTACGAAGTTAAATATTCGAATGACTTTTTACCGTATACGGGTTATATCCGATTGGGAAAAAAAACAACGGTTTTTTTTATATGTTTCGAACTGTTTAAGTAACTAATTACCAATTTAAAGCTGACGGAAGCGTCGGAGACGTTTTAATGATATATTAAATATGTAATAAAGAGTGGTTTCAATGATTTCATGATAACTTATTAAAATAATCCCTTATATTTTTCTTTCGATATTTAATGAAATTATATAACGAAAATTCGCGTGATTTTGAAACGTTTACGCGATACTGGGTTGAACTTAAACCAAAAAAGTGAAACTTCGTGGTTAAAGAGATAAATTACCTGAAATTTATCGTAACGGTTAACGTAGGTATCCGGTCCAACCTCGAGAAAGTCCGGGTAATACGTCAATAAAAGATTTTACATATTAATCGAAAAGTCCAAAGTTTATTAGGGTTTACCAACTTTTATAGGGATTTTATTTATATTTTTTCCGATTCAACCGATTATTTAGTTCGATTTACGAAATAGGAAAGTCGTTAAAGTTCAATCAATCGGGAGGAATATATATTTTAAACGTTAAAAATGCCTTCGTTATAGCCCCGAATGTGGTACGTTAAGATTCAAATTAGTTAACAGTAATAAAAACAGATCATTCGAAAATAGAATCAAAAAGATACTTATAATAAAACAATAAAAATAGCATTTCTAGCTAATAATTTAACATTTTATATGATGAACGAATTCAAAAAATAATTATATCATTTGCGATGAAAATATTTTCGCGGTAGTATTTTTCTTAAAAATATAGTTGTTGAAAATATGTAATATCTACACCTAGTTTACGATTTCAATAAATTTTGAGAGACAATTTTTTTTCTTCACCACGTTTAATATTGGAATATCAAGCTGAATAAGCCGAAGGTCTTTTAGTTTTCTAATATAACTTACTTTACCGACAAGTAACCTAAAACGCCTTTTTAAATGTATTAACCTATAAATTACAAAATAAGCTCGAAATTAAAGAACGCCGCGTGCGAATTTTTCAGCTTATTTCCATTATTATATTAAATATAGTAATAATGGATTTGTATATTATAAAAACGTATACTACGGCGTAATATATGGATGAATTTGTCGAGATACAGGTTTATATTGAAATAGTACTACATGTAGTGCAGTAGGTCGACTTTACTTACAGTAATGTTGACTATATTGACTGCAAAGTTAAGTATATTATTTTGTGTGGGCTTACTGTATTGGGTGTAAGTTGAGTACAATAGGGCACATTTCATACTAGAGAACGGGCCAAGAAATTGGCTATACAAATTACAGTGCAGACCAGCTAGAGGTCTGCTAAATCTAGAACAATACATCCACCACCTGACCACGCAATACTACTGTTACTTCAACTAATCGAATCGACAACGTTGCAACTTATAAAGCCCTACCAACATTAATTAGTGCTTATTGGGTTAAGCACAGATTGGCTAAGTAAAAGAGAAGGTTACTTTCCGGTTACACTTTATGTTTATAATAGAGGTTAGGGTTGAGGAAATATTTTTGCGAAGGGCCCCTACAAACTGCGGTGGTTTTTACATCAGTGAGTAAAGAAGACTTTTAGATTACGGCGGTTTTTACGGCAACTTAGAGGTAACTACGGTATCGCTATTAAAACCACTAAGAAATCTTAATAGATTTTTCTTCAAGACATTGAGATTGACTGTTAAAAGTCTTAAAGCTCATCAAGTTGTCAAATGGCTAAGTCAATACTACTATAGGTACTATTACTGTAAGAAAAACGACTAAGTCTCTACACTGAATAATCTATAATAACAACAACTTTCGACTCTACCCTTTACACCAAACCTTTGCTTTTATTTCACTTATTTCACTTTATATACCTTAACTTAATCGTTAAGTTAACCATTTTGAGCGAAAACATAAAGAATCGCCAGGTCGCGTCAAAAAAGTCACGTTATATAAAGAAAGCCACATTATATAACTCCACCCTTAATCGCCAAGTTTCTATGCAACTTTACGCTAAAACACCAAGCCCTTACGCTTAAGATCACTAAGTTCCTTACCTTATACACCTTACAAACCTTATGTTACCCAGAATCTTAAGATATCTCTTTTCCAAAACCTGTTAAAGATAATAGAAGTTTTCGGTTTCATTTTCTCTAAGTAATACGATAAAAACCTTTAGCGCTAAAATATAGATGAAAACTTAACTTAATAGTATCTAATTAACTATATGGAATGTTATATTATTAAGTAAGATGTTGGTAAAGAACTTGACCACAGCGACCGCGCTTTTTAAAACATCCAATATGTGTTAAACGAATAAATTATTAATATGTGGATAAATGTTAAAACAAGTATTATGTTAACTTTTAAGGCGAAACTTGAGAGACAAGGGATTTATATACCAGAAAAAGGCTTTACTAGGCTAGTAAAACCCCTTTTTAAATTAACCTAATTTAAAAAATGCCCTCAAGACTCATACTATAATAGACATGGTGTAAAAGAAGATTAATGACTACATACACGTTTCAGGGGACCTTCCCTTTACCAATTATTAAATTAAGTCTTTTCACGCGTTAGCGATAAGGAACTTGTCAACCTATTTAACAGCCTAGTACTCTTACGTAAAAGTGCGGAGTACGCTCTTAGTGACGGCAAAGTATGTGAAGTAGCGGCCGTTAACGCAGCTAAAGGAATCGACGTCGGCGCCTTTCACTATTTAATTAAACAAGATCGTTAAGCCCTTCAAAACCTCCAGATCCCTCTTACCTTTTAACACTTTAATTAAAATCGTAAAGTCTCATATAAACCTTTCTACAACAAGTTTGTATATACACGAAAGCCTATTACAGGTTATATTATAAGACTTTATCCCTCGGGTTAGGCGACAGACAATTACCCTTAACACCGTGCCTCGGAAGCTTTAAAATTTAAACTAGCAGGAAGCACTAATAAAGATTAAGATGATTATTGCGACTTACCTATAAGACTTGTTAAAATAATTAACATTGATTATAAGCTTCTTACGGACTTCATTAAGACTTGAAACGATGACGAAAAGTATAACAGGAAACTTTATAACCTTTTCGACACGAAGATAATACACTTTTTAAATATCTGTAAGTAAATAGAGGTTTCTCCTACTGGGTTTCACTTACTATTTCCAGAAATCATTATAGGGTATATTAAGAACTACTATCTACCCTTTCTAACCCCAGTAACCAACCTTTACGAAGTTCATAATTGCATAAAAAGCCACTTCGAATACGACAGTTACCTCTCCTAATACTATACAAATAGGCTATTACGCGGTAGATTATAATAAAAACGAAGAAAAAAGAGGGGGAAACACTAATAGATGTACTTAACCAGATGTTTGACATTCTAATATCGTGTTAGCAAATAATAGGAAAATCTTACGCTGGCGAAGTTATATTTTCCGAGTAGGTACAAGTAGCAATTACAGGTGTTAGTAAGTTGAAATACGATTTACAACGCCCAGATACCACCTGTAAATGCTTTTTTAGCCAGTTACGTTCCTCTTTTGTTACTGTAATATCACTTATATTCAACTCGCTTAATATATACCTTTATGCCGGTAACTTCACTGACGTAAATGAAAAAGATTTTGCAATGGTTAATTACTTCGACCGTAAGTACGGCTACGGACGCTTTTAACACCCAAGGTCTTGCTTATGGACTATAAAATAGAGGTAATAACTACGCTAACGCTAATAAAATTAATATTTAAGCGAACCTATTAATCGTAAGTATTATTATCGTAATAGTAGTAAGAGATATTAGATTTATAGAAAGTCTAACTATCAGTTCATTCGGTACCTCTCCACCAAGCAAAATAATAGAAAAGTGATGTACTAAATTTGATATCTTACTACTTTTAAATAATATTACTTGAATCAAATCGTAGACTTCGAAGGTAACGAACTAATTGATTACGATAATACCCTAAAATAAATTAAATGGTATAAAAATACTGCCCCTAATACGGCCTAGTAATTAGTCAACTATGTTTTCTTATACTTTTTAGGTGGTGACGTTCTTTACATTTGCCCTAATTAAGCCACTGACCTTTTATATATCTTTAATCTTCGCGATTGTTACCCGGATCACACTTTTCAAAGTATTTTGCCCGATATAGAGGTAGTAATGTACTCAATAGGAGGCTATACGCAATATATGACATTGCAGAAGGAAAGTACTATAACCATTGAAATTAATTGTTACGATGTTGGTCAGGTCAAAGTTAGCTTCGGGTTAGGCGAATAACTATCGTCATTAGGGATAACGGTAATTTAAATGGTTGTGAGAGCGATTACGTTCCATATACCTAAGTGTTCTACCCCTTTCCCTCTTTATTTAGAGGATATAAAGATCTTCGGCGTTAAAGTCAATGTTAAAGTAGACGAACTGGTTAAAAACAGCCAAAGTTTTCCCTTTTCTTTTAAGTAGGTACACCTATAGTTTTATCTTTAAGGGCCTGAAGCAATGGTATTAAATTTAACGGAGCCAGAAATATGTTAATTATACCAATATTTTAGTCACCTAGTCGTTAATAAGTTATATAAAGTCTTAAAGTCCGTACAGAATAAAGATATGAAATACTTTGCCTTAAAAACTATTAAAAAACTTTGTTACTATTACTAAACTTATACTCAAGCCTTTCGAAGATTTAGGTTTACACTAAAAGACTATATGGATTTTAACTACGGGGTCTTTATTAATGTATTTTTCTTAAATAATAAGACTATTATTCACGTATTTAACTCTACAACTTAATTTTACGAAGTTAAGTTTTTGAAGTCCTTTTCGGTAAAGTATACGTAGAAAATACTAAGGATGTTGTAAATTAATATGTATCTAGGCCTACTTGACGTCGTTGTTTACAAACTGGCACCAACTTTCCAGCGGCGGAGTTTTAGGAAAATGCTAAGATAATTAGTATTTAGTGTAAATAAGTGCTTATAAAGTCCTATTAAAATATTAGGAAAGTTGAAAGGGTAAACGACCTACTTCGCCGAACGTATAACATCCTTACGTTAGAAATTAGAAACTTTACAGATTCTAAGGAACGTCTTTAAATAGAAGTAAAAGAACTAAACGATACTATGAGCACTAACTGCTTGATGCTAATGCTACTAGTTTTTAAAACTTACTCACGTATAACGAGTAAATTTACATTATTAACAAATACCTTAAAGTGTATTACGACTTACTACGAAGCCTTCAGGAAATTGCGTAGGGAATCGGTACGCCGCTAGGTTAATAATACCCTTAATATTGAAAACGGTCTTATAAAAATCGACGTACTTATTTTTCCGTTATAAAGTAAAGTCTTCGTATAACGGGATCCGGGTAAATATGAGGGTCCATATAAGATTTTAAGTATCGTAAACTTTAAAGTAATTGTTAAAACTGTTAATAGCTTTATAACGTTTTGTATAATTTAGGTGAAGTTTTATATTAGGGCTATTATTGATAAAGACCCTTAAGCTCAACGACCAAACCAATACGAACCTCCCCTACTTATTGTTGATAAACTGATGGAAAGTCGCCGATGCGGATGACCCCCCAAAAAGAGGAACGTTAAAGAAGAGAAATACACACCAAGCCGTATTTACAATACTATTTAGGTAGATAGGGAAAAAAACATTAACGAAAACTTAATACTAAAGCTCTGAATACAAGGTATGATTAAGAGCTTCGGCAAAACTTTTAAAGAAAGCGACAAAGTCGAAATTAATGGCTTCTTAATTTGAAGGGTTGTAAAATTTATACCGAAGGCTGATTTTAACTTTTAAGACCCGAATGTTACGATTTTTAAGTCGAAGATTATTTACGAGGTTAAAGTTACGATTACGGGGCGGCCGTCTAAAAAGTTACATCTAATCGCTTAAAAATATGGTAATAAAGGTAAAACCGAAATCCTTATGTAGTTGCTAATAATTCAGAAGATTAACTATCGTTTAATAGTCTCCTTAATAACCAGTATAATGAATAAGACTAAAGACAAGTTTAAGCTTAATAGACGTAATATAAAGTAAGCCTATATGTAATTAGTAACGTATTTATAACGAATCGTATTATTAGAGTTGTTATAAGAACTACGTGTTATTTACCCTTTAGAGACGGTAATACAATATATCAAACCACTATACGGACTAGATTAAATAAGCGTTTATTAGTTTCTAACTTACGAGTTACACTTGAAATTACGATTGGTCATAAAGTCTTTAATATATGACTTGTATTTACTGGTAATATAAAAAAGAATTTCAGGTTGATAGGTATACAAATTAACGATATATTTTCGTCGGAACGACTAGCTTTGTGGTATTGGAATAGAATGCGATTAAAGATTTTAAGTCTTGTAATTACAAACCAGTAATGATGTTAATGAATGGTAATTAACTTAACTTTAACGGATCGTTAATCCGTATATTTAGTGTAAATGCTGGCCTTAGTTTTTGTGAAAATGGCTAGAGAATTAATTTGTCTACGATCGACAAAACCAACATTACTAAGGCCTAACGGCACCTAAAATAGAGTGCTTTTAATAGCTATATTACCACTTTATATCAACTGAAGGCCTTTTACAACCTCTTTATCGCGGCGTAAATATGAAATATAATAAGGAACAACTCTAACAGGCTTAATAAAAGGATTAAGTGACAAATACGAAACCTGGACCGTGAAATCAATATCTTTTTAGTCTATCTATTGAGGGTCAAGTTAAAAATCTTTACAGATAGGTCATTTGTAAACAACACCGATCTCTTCTTACAGATCGGCTTCCTAATAACACTCGTTGATAAAAAAGGGCGGGAAAACCAACTTAACATTATTGGTAGCTTAATTTACTAAACCTCTATTAAATGTAAAAGGATTATGCAAAACGTATTAATTTTAAAGGTTTATGGTATAATGTTAGGTTTTAATATAGGTATAAAATTATGAAAGACACTTAAAGTTATGACTAGGTAGCTTAAAACTCCTTAAATCCCGATGGTATTCTATACCAACTCAAGGAACCTATTTGAATGCTTTTTGAAACTCGAAACCACTAGCGAAAAACGCTTGATAATCGACATAATGGTATTTCGTAAAGCCTACGAAAGGAAGGAGATTAAAGATTTTAGATAAATTAATGGAAAGGATAATCCTGCTAATGTTATAACGAGGGCATCGCCGAACAAGGCCCTAAAGAGGTTTTTGAATAGCAACAGGCTAACTATACGTATCGAGTGCTACGTTAATAGGCCACCAGGCAAGCCTAAGTTACGTAACGGCAGTGAGGGATATGCTGGTAAATTAAAAGATTATTTAGGAAATTCACGATCTTAACTTATTTCATAGGCATAGTTAAAGTAGAGAATTTTATAGGTTTAGAGCGGAATTTTTTTTGTAGAAGTTGATAAATTCGGAACTCAGAGTTACGGAGTAATTAAGGTTAAATGGGGTTAGATTAAGTGTAATTATGTGTAATTTGATGTAAAAGTTAATTGAGATAAACCAGGGTCTCGCTAGTTAACGAGAAGATATTTCGATGGTAACTGAAAAAAATTGGTTAACCACATTAACATACGTATATAAACTAAAAAGCTGCCAGTGTTGGAATAGTATTGCCTGCAATGTAATAAGTTAAATTTATTTATAATAAAGTTAAATATATTGACTGCAAGGTAAATGTATCGTTTGTGTAGGATTATTGTATTGTGTATAAGTTGAGTATAGTACGCTACACTTCACTTTAGGGTACGTGCCAAGCAATTGACCATACAAATTACAGTGCAGATCGGCTAGCGGTCTGTCAAACCTAAAATAATACATCCACTACATGACTACATAATACTACTATTACTTCGATCAATCGAATCGACAACGTTGTAATGTTTAAAGCCCTACCATCAATCTGGCTTATTATTGGCTTGTAAATCGAGGAGAGATTTCAAAGGTTGTTACGAATTGATAGCAGGCCACGCTAACGTATAGGTACAAAACAAAAAGCCATTATTGTTGAAAGAGTAGTTGAATACAGTAAAGTCAAGTCAACTAAACTATTAGTTTAATTAATTGTACTAACTGTAAATTGACTGAAATTTGTGGGGTTTAACTAGACTGTACTGCAAGTGTAGTGCAGTAAGTGCCCACTTCAAAGTGTAGCATAGGCTAAAACATTTAGCTATACAAATTAGTATGTAGACCAGCTAGCAGTCTGCCAAACTTGGAACTTTCAACTGAGACTTCATAACTAATTTCAATGCAGTACCAGTTACTTCGACCACAATGATTTGAATCAACTACGTTGCAACAAAAGGCCTACATTTATAGGCAAACCTACCAATAACATCAGTATCTATTTCTTAGAGATTTGATTCGATGATGAATTGACTAATATAATTTGTTATATTTTTTTTGGTAACATTTGAATTTAACTTATTGTACTTTAAGTATTTATCGTAGTAGTTTTCCAAGATAAGCGCAAGTTGTTTGAAAGCATTATTAACGTTATTATTAGTTATTTTTAGTAGTAGAAAAGGAAATGTGTCTATTATTAAATATGTTTTAAACTTACCGGTTTACGGTTTATAATAGCGACTTGATCGTTTTTCAAGTTTAATGTCTTAACAATTTTAGTAATCGATTCTTAATTGGGTTGAAACTTCTTAATAGTTAATCTTAATATTCGGATTTTAAAACTGGTCTAATCAAGATTTTTTTCGATAATTTAGGACTATTCCGGCAACTTCTGTGTACTTGAAAACAACAAACAAATTTAAAGGCTCTCACTTTCGTTATCTATAAATAATAGACGCAATAATAAGGGCATTTCGTAAAAAAAAAAAATCCTTTACTTAAATGTTGGTGTAAAACATAACTGGAAAGTAGGTTTTTCTTCCACCTAGCTTATCTGTGTTTAACCTAATAAGAACTAATTCGTGTTGGTAAGCTTTTATCGTTGCATCGTAATCGATTCGAATCTCTGTTCGAAGTAACTGGTATTGTATAGAAAGTGGTGATGTTGCTTCTAAGTTTGGCAGACCGCTAGCCGGTCTGTACACTAGTTTGTATGGGCAACTGCTTGGCCCGTGCCCCATATTGAATTGGGCACTTCACTGCAATTGACTTGCAGTCAGTACAGTCAACTTGACTGTACGGCAATTGACTGCTATTCCAACACTTCTCCTATAACAGGACAGTTGATATCAGCATCCTGCACCAAAGATCTACATGATCAGGATTCCAGAGCATGTCCACTTAAAAAGCTTTCGAACGAAAGGCATTTTCAGAGAAAAGAGACGCCAAAGGTCTCGGGTGATGAACATCCTGCGCTCTCTTTTATTGAATACTGCTCATTTTATACCCGCGGGCTTCTGAGGAAGCTTACTACACCACTACAGTACCCGACGAGATGACTTAGCCGATCGTTCTCTTTCTCCTGTTGGACCTTCCACTTCTTCAGCGCGTCCAGAAGCACGTCAGCCGCCATAATGAGATCAAAGTGCAGCCTCAGGAACACCGTCATCCAAGCCTGTGTGAGTTCATAGTCCCGCCTGGCCGTCAGCCTTGCTGTCAAGGCACGGATGAAGTGCAGCACCTCGTTTGAGTCGTTGTCCCCTGTGTCGCCAGTCGACATGGACCGCAGCTCGAGGTCGGCACTTGATGGCGACAGGGACTTGAGGTGCTCTATAAAGCCGTTGTCTAAATAGCGTATGTTAGCAAGTCACTCAGAAGTCGTCGTGTAGGTGGGCACTCACAGTCACCGCTCACGGCACCATCACGGAGTTTTGCCGTGAACACCTCCTGCGACCGACTCCAGTCGAGCTTCGTGATCCTGGACTTGTGCTCATCGCCATCCTTTGGCGGCTCAAGAGTATTTTTCGTTTGGTTTTTGGCGCCTGTGGTTGATGGAAGAAAGAATGGTGCCTTGTCAGGCAGTTTCGGTGCCTCCGTCGGCTTGTTTCTCTTCTTGATCAGGTCCAGGTGTAGCAGCGTCTGCCACCTGCTCTTCGGCACCAAACTCAGCGTCATCATATCGGTACTTAGCTGCTCCAGGTTGGGCGCTGCAACGCCGTCTGCCTCCTCGCCATCTTGGCCGTCCTCGAACGCAGCCTCGACCACGCCCTGGCCACCCTCGCCGGAGGATGTTGGTCCAGCGATCTGACCGATCTCCTTTTCTGAGATCTGCCTGGTCGGCACGTGCTTGAACAAGGCCCTGTTCGTCCAAATATTGACGCCCAGTTGGCCCTTGTTCGACGCCGCGAGGTATTCGCCCGTGCCAGAGAATGCAAGCGCAGTGCATGGTGTCTCCAGTCTGAAGGCGTCGATCAGGTGGCTGGTGGGAAGATCCCATACCCGTATTATACTGTCCTGCGACGCGGCAACGATCCAGCGGCCATCGCTGGAGAAGCAGAAGTCATTGATCTTGTCTTGGCAGCCCCGGAATTCTCTGATGGTTTTCCTGGTTTCAATGTCCACCACCCGGATAGAATTGTCATCACAGCTGAAGCCGATCAGATCGTTTGCTGCGTGGTATTGACAGCCTGTGACTTTCGTCATGTGCGCCCAGTTGATTTGCTCGAGCAGATTCCCGGTCAAGAACTCCCAGAATTTGATGGTTCCGTCAAGCGAGCAGGAAATAACGACTTTGTTCATGGAATCCACCACAAGTCCTGTCACAGACTTGGTGTGCTTTCCGATACCCGCGGCGAATTTGAGCTTTGTTTGAGCTTCAAGTTGTTGCACCGCATCCGCCTGCCTCAACTGGTGTAACTTCAACTGTCGAGCTTGGGCCGGTGTAAGGCGGGAAGGAAACCTTTGGCGGTGAATACCAGACTGCAGGTTGAACATGTCGATACTGCCACCCTCCGAGCCCACCAATGCAAACGTGCCACAGGGACTTATTGTAACCGTGGAAACATTCATGCCGTCACCGGTCTGGAACGCCCAACGACCAGCCCGTTTACGGCCCCAAAACCACGTCCGGGCGTACGGGTCGCCCTTGTGTCCCGTTACAACGCTCTCCCAGCCAGTCATAGCACTAACTTCAGCGTTCGTCCTCTTTTGAATGCTGCCTTTCTGCCATATTGGTTGTTTGCCGGGCAGAGCTCCTATACCACCATCCCGATTCAGCGATGAGGCCATGGAAATGATTTCGGGAGCCTTGAGGTCATCGAGGGTCGTGGTAGGACCGTGGCTGAGAGTCGAAGAAGAGAGAGCTCCAATCTTTTTTGCCTTTTTCCGAATGTTGCCCTGACTCATCTCTGTGCTCTGTCCATCTCGCCGCAGACTCCATCCCCATAGACTTCGGTCTTTGCCACCACTCAGGAGCCACTTGTTGCCAGCCTCAGCACCATCGAAATCGGAGGGCAAGAATTCGAGACGTGTGACCGGTGCTGCGTGACCGCTCCTGGAGTGTAACACGCGGGGAATGGGCGAGAAGGGCGTCTCGTCGAATATCCAAGACTTCAAGGAGTTGTCAAATCCGCTGGTGACAATGACGGGTTGCCCAGGTAGGAATTCGATCTTGCTGATGCCACCGCTTATGTCGGGACCCTCGCGTGCTGGTGGGTTGTGGGCGCTGCGAAGGACACCCATCATTCTTCCTCCCTTGTTGAGGTCCCAGAAAGTGACATCGCCAGTTCTTGTAGTTGCCGTGGCCATCACACCATCCTTGCGACCATCCTGCCCCGCACCCTGGCCGTCTGTCCTGAATGAGACTGAAGTTACGGGCGCCTCTTCCATGCCTGCCACGAGCGAGATGACTCGCCGGTCTGTAAGTATGTCGTGTATGATCAAGGGACCGTTCGAGTATGATATGGCCAGTAACGACAGAGCCGGAGTGGGTTCCATGCAAACCACGGCGCCGAACTTGGGCGAGGACGGTAGGATGGTATAGATGAGCTTTCCGGTGCTGACATTCCAGATCTCGACCCACCCATCCCGTCTGCCAACAAGAATCTTGTTCAGATAGGTGGGCATATTGCAAATGCCCCCGGTGATTTCGTTGTCGCCAGCCTTGGATCCAACTGTGTGCAAGGATGTGTAGTGCTCGAGGGTGGCCGTCTTCCAAACCTCTAGCCTCGTGGAACAGCATGCCACAACCCAGGACCCGAAAATGAGGATCTGTCGTATCGGCTGGTTGAGATCACTTGGGAGCTCAAGTTCCCCAGTCCTCTTTCCCCTCTGGAAGATCCAGAAACCCTGGGGTTCTCCATTGCGCGAATCGCCCCAGGCGGCAAAGACCCTTTCCTTCCAAGCATATGTGGCGGTGATGTCTCCAGGAGCTTGAGGTCGCGTTATGAAGACGAGGTTCAGTCCGCGCTTTAGATCGTAGGTCTGGAGAGATCGGCCGACAGAGGTGGTGATTTGGAAGGTGGTTTTGCCCAAGGGGATGGAGGTGAAGGGAACACTTGTCGGCGAGACCAGTCCAACTGTCTATATACGAGCTTCAGTTTCACCCTCCGGGGATTGTCGATTGTCACTGACCACCATGGCCAGGCTCGGTGGACTCACCCTGAAGGGCGCAAAGATCCTCGATCCTTTGGGAGTCGCATCACTGGCTGATTTGACTGGCACGCCAACCTTCTGGCGCTTCACCAAGGGCCCATCGTGTTGCTTTTCGAATTGCACCATCTCTGAGTGCAGGCTCGACTGGTGGCGGTAATCAAGTGGGCATCACTCCGCTGCAACAAAGAACATGCTGTGGTTTCGAGGACTTGGAAGGGCCGTCTGCCGTCTGCCGTCTGCCGTCTGCCATCTGCCTGCAACCCAAAATTCTCTAATCGATTGGCCTTATCGTTATCGTTATCGTCATCGTTATCGTTGGACCCGCTGTTTCCTCCCTGGAAGTACTGGACGCCTCTGACGCCAGGGCTTGCGTACAGAATTATAGAACGCTGTGGTGCACTCGGGACCATCCGACACGCTAAGGAGTCAGCCATCTAGGGTGTTCCACTGCACGTCATGGCACGCGCCTGCAACTGCGCCTGCACGAGTATTGCTGTGTTGAACTTTTCCATCAGAGTGCTCCTGCCTGTCAAAAACTCGGTCTTGTCCCTCCTTTGTCGCTCCCGAGACAATCTCAAAGACAACATCCACAAACCTGATACCATGTTAATTTATCCCTCACCTTCATCTCTTTATCTTCAACACTGAGGCTGAGGCAGGCTTCAACCGGTAGACTGTGGCGCAGGTATCAATCAAGTCCTGAAACGGATCATCGCCCTACTCGCTGCCGACCAAAGCCATCTTTGAACAGCACCTCTTGCTACCTGTCTTAAGCTCCACATCAGGTCACGAGGACGCCCACGCTCACCTTAGCTCCATATCCTCGTCAGCTGTCAGCTGTCAGCTGTTAGCTTTCCCGGAAGCTAAATCCATCTCTATCCCCTACAGCATGGCGCACAACGAAACGCCACAAGACCCTCTTCTCCCGGTTGTGCCCGCACACGACAACCTAGACCAGCAGGCCGATCTTCATCCAGACCAGGCCAGCTTGTCTATGCCCCCACCTCCTCCACGATCTGTAAGAAAAACGCTGCGCGCCCTTTCTCTCACCAGCCGAAATGCTAACAACTCTGAGGCTGGGATTGACGACGCAACTTCCATCCGGTCTGTTGCCTTGGAGACTGGTTCCTCCCGCAATACCGCCTCCTCGGGAGACAACGAAGCCATTGAGGAGCCCAACACTACTCGCTTAGTGCCCGGTGCCTCCTCTGACAAGCCTGGCGAGCACGCCCTTCCTGATCCAGCCATGCCACCTTCGCGCTCATCCTTTTCGGATGATACCAAGCGCATGAGTATCACCTCCGTCTACTCACTGGCGTCAGCAAGAGGAATACCAAGCTCGGCAACATCGGCCAATGGTTCTGACAATGGCTCGGCAGGCACAACACGCTCCGTGTCTGGTCTCATGGCTTCTTCCGCACCCAGGCCAGGTGAGCCTCGAGAGCATTACCATCACCTTCCAGACATTGTTAAGCGCAACACGGGTCAGATGCCGAGATCCGATCCACCTGGTGCTGCTGCCGCGAGATCCCAGCCTGGTAGAGACAGAAGTCGTGCTAAGAGAAGACTAAGCGGGAGTACGGCGGCTAGTAGCCACAGCCCGAGCAGCGACCGGACTCTCCATCACAAAGAAAAGGAGGAAGGTTCGTGTGTCTTACCCTCCAGTCAGACCGGCAAGCCTCTGACCGGTCCTACAGCGAAGCCTGCTCCGTTGGGAATCATCGGCGTCTGCGCCCTGGACGTCAAGGCCAGGAGCAAGCCCAGTAGAAACATCTTGAACCGACTCCTTGCAAATCGGGAGTTTGATGTAAAGATCTTCGGAGACAAAGTAATTTTGGATGAAGGTATGTTGTCAACTGTCTCAGCGTGGTTAAAACTTGCTAACCCGCGTATGTTTAGACATTGAGAACTGGCCCGTGTGGTAAGCTTGAAAGCCACCTCTTGTGCTCCTCTCGATTGGGCCTTCCTATGACTTTGCTAACTCTTTCCAATTGCTCAGTGACTACTTGATATCTTTTTACTCCGATGGCTTCCCATTGGATAAGGCGATTGCCTATACCAAGGCAAGGAAACCCTTCTGTGTAAATGACGTGCCCATGCAGAAGGTCCTCTGGGACAGACGCATCTGTCTATCTCTTTTGGACTCAGTTGGCGTTCCAACACCCAAGCGCCTTGAAGTCAACCGGGACGGCGGTCCCCTGCTTCTCAACCCTGAGGTTGCCAAGCACATCAAAGATGTTACGGGCATTGCGCTTGATCCAACTCCTACGGACCCGGAAAAGAGAAAGTTACCGAGGAGCGTGGAACTAATAGAGAATGGTGACATGCTCAGCGTCGACGGCAATCTGCTTAAGAAGCCTTTCGTCGAGAAGCCGACAAGTGGCGAAGATCACAACATCATCATTTACTTTCACAGCAGCACTGGTGGAGGAGCCCGGAAGCTCTTCAGGAAAATTGGCAACAAATCCTCGGAGCACGTCGCTGACCTCAACGTCCCCCGGTGTATCACTCAGCCGGGAGAGAGCTTTCTCTATGAGAAATTCATGGAAGTCGACAATGCCGAGGATGTCAAAGCGTATACAGTAGGACCTGATTACTGTCACGCAGAGACCCGAAAGTCACCTGTGGTGGATGGCCTCGTCCGTCGCAATAACCACGGCAAAGAGATTCGCTATGTGACTAGCCTCAGTGATGAGGAAAAAACGATTGCAAGCAAGATTGCAAATATCTTTGGGCAACGAGTTTGCGGCTTCGACCTTCTTCGTGCAGGCGGGAAAAGCTACGTGATTGACGTGAACGGGTGGAGCTTTGTCAAGGACAACGATGAATACTACGACCGCTGTGCCAACATCCTGAAGGATATTTTTGTTAAGGAGAAAATGCGACGGACTGGCATGACACCGCCAATGCCGTCCCCATCTCTCATGTCAGACGTTGACCCAATGGGACGGAGCGTCTCCGGTGGCGAGAAGAAGGTCAAGGAGACACCCCTTCTCGGCATGTTACCCAATCAAAAGGCAGCTTTGCCGGCGTCAAAACCACCGCAGAGCACCACAGCAAGCACAGCAACCAACACACCAGCCCCGGAGCTGCTCCTTTCAGCTAGTGCACCCGCCTCTAAGTCTGGAAGCGGGCCCACGAGCCCACTGTTGCCTCTCCCTGAGCCTCTAACTGCCAGTGTATGCTCATCTATACCAGCTACCTTGCCAGCAACGCCGAACCTTGCGGACCTGGGTGCGGATGAGCTTGATGCACAGACCCCTCCTCCGCCTCCTCCGAAGCACTCCTGGAAGTTGAAGGGTATGGTTTCTGTCATCCGTCACGCAGATCGTACGCCGAAGCAAAAGTTCAAGTTTACCTTTCACACTGACCCGTTCATCGAGCTGCTCAAGGGTCACCAAGAGGAAGTGCTTCTCATCGGTGAGCCAGCCTTGACGAGTGTTCTCGAGGCCGTCGACAAAGCCATGAGAGCCGGTGGAGAAGACCGCGAGAAGCTCAGGACTCTACGGAACGTCCTAGTCAAGAAGAGCAGCTGGCCTGGGACCAAGGTGCAGATCAAGCCCATGTTCCGCAAGAACAAGACAGAGGAGATGGTCCCTCTAGACGAGAAGGACGCGATTCCCGAGGACAGGCCTTTGCAGACTGACACGCATGATGCTTTCCAATCAGGCAATGAGTCGGGTAGGGAACGCAAGCCTCGCTTCCCTCCCAAGCGGAACGACTCATTGTCAGGTATGACCATGTCCAAGATCACAGCAGCTGAGAATGGTCTCGTATTGGACAAGCTACAGCTGATCGTGAAATGGGGAGGCGAGCCCACTCACTCGGCCCGGTACCAGGCACAAGAGCTTGGAGAGAACATGCGGGCCGACCTCGAGATTCTGAACCGCGAAATCTTGGACGAGGTGCATGTATTCAGCTCATCGGAGAGACGTGTGACGACAAGTGCACAAATCTGGTCGTCTACGTTTCTGAACCGGGCAGATCTTCCCGAGGACTTCATTCAGATTCGAAAGGATCTTTTGGATGATTCCAATGCCGCGAAGGACGAGATGGACAAGGTCAAGAAGAAGCTGAAAGGTCTCCTCCGCAAGGGCAATGAGAGACCCTCGCAGTTTGCGTGGCCAGAGAGCATGCCCGAGCCGTCTGACGTCCAGGCGCGAGTTGTCCAGCTCATGAAATTCCACCGCCGCGTCATGCAGCACAACTATAACAAGCTCTACAGCGGTGCTGTGACCTCGCTGAACACTGTCTCCAACCCAAACAGCTCCGATAGGCTCAAGGCCAGTGAGGTGTCTTCCACCTCGCTTCATTCGAGTTCTTTATCGCAAGCTAGCGCCGTGACAGACATACAGTCTCGTTGGTGCTGTGGTGAGGACGCCGAGCTGTTCCGCGAGCGGTGGGAGAAGCTATTCACTGAGTTCTGCGATGGGGAGAAGGTCGATCCATCCAAGATCTCCGAACTCTATGACACGATGAAGTTCGATGCCCTGCACAACCGTCAATTCTTGGAGTGGGTCTTCACTCCCTGCAAGAACATCCTCGAAGAGGAGTTCGGTATCATTATTGGCAACATGGAGAGGAGCATCACTTTAACCTCCAAAGACCTTGAAGAATCGCATCAGACATCATTACTCAAGATGACAGAAGACATCAAGCATGGTGACAAGGGTCCTGTAAAGGACACTGAGGCGGGTGACCACAAGAAGAAGAGGCTATTTAGGAGGTCTTCTTGGAAGAATGGACTCCGTGCCGCAAGTAGGCCGCCTCCGGAGGAGTACTTCAAACTTTGCAAGGGCGACAGCAAGACCAAGACAAAGATGGACGCGCGATTTGAGCCATTGCGTGAGCTGTATCAATTAGCGAAGATCTTGTTTGATTTCATCTGCCCCCAGGAATACGGTATTTCGGACAGTGAAAAAGTAAGCAATCTCGCTCACTGTGCGTGTATATGCGTTGGCTGACTTTGTTCTAGCTCGAAATCGGCCTGCTCACCTCTCTCCCTCTTCTCAGAGAAATCGTGACCGATCTCGAGGACATGCAGGCATCTGATGATGCGAAGTGCTTCTTCTACTTCACCAAAGAGTCCCACATCTACACACTCTTGAACTGCATCCTTGAGGGTGGCATTGACACCAAGATCAAGCGCGCCACCATCCCGGAGCTCGACTATCTCAGCCAGATCTGCTTCGAGCTGTACGAGTCCGAGACGACCCCGCCACAGGCAGCGGACGGCCACAACTACCCACACTTCGAGTACAGCATCCGCATCACCATCAGCCCCGGGTGCCACGTCTACGACCCGCTGGACGTGCAACTCGACAGCAAGCACTGCATCAGCTGCGCGCCAAGGAGGAGCCTGACGCCGCACAGCGAGTGGAAGACGGTCATCGACACGCTCCGCGCCAAGTTCCACACGTAGGTCGAGCTGCCGAGCAGGCCCTCTCATTCTCACACTCGTGCTCGAAACTGACCACCGCGAACGCAGAGTGAAACTGCCCAAGAGCTTTGTGGCCGTGAACCTGTCCGACGCGTTCTCGTGGGACAAACAGCACGGCGGCGGCGACGACGACGACGACGACGACGACGACGATGACGACGACGAAGACGACGAAGACGACGAGGCGGCGGCAGCGGCAGCGGCGGACGAGAACGGGCTGGAGATGAAGCTGACCCACGCGCGCGCAAAGGAGGAGCATGTCACGGCCGCGCAGGGCCCCGTGTCGACCATGACCGAAGCGGCGACGGCCGCAGACGGCGACGTGCCTTGCGTATAGACGACGGCCTGGTGTGCTGGGCTCGGTGAGGAGGAGCACACCCAAGCATGCAAACGGCGTATTGGGCATTTTCATGGTCACCATCGAGTCGCTACTATCAACGAGGATCAAGATCTTCGCACATGGCAGGCTTCTCACGGGGTGAAGGCGGCTGACAGGTCTTGTGAGCAGGGAAACGGTGGATACCCTACAATAGAACTGGCCTGCCTGCCCACAGCGTGTCAAGCTCTAGAACACGAGCATCTGCTTACGCAAGTGGGTGTAGCTGAATGAGAGATGGTCCGCATGGGCCCAAGCGAACCAAAGGTTTCCCCCCCCCAACACCTCGGACTGTTGTGAGGCGCCACCAGCAATGCCGCCATGGCCAGACCTAATGGTGGAACAACACGCACATGGAGCGTCGATGAAAGGAATGCTCGC